>DVXP01000059.1:0-32625 GCA_018235645.1 Junonia grisea | reverse complement strand
GCGCCGTGCAGGAGGTACGCTGATACTATACCGTCTCTACAGTCGACTGTCTACACGGCGACGAGCCGCTCACGTGCGAGTTATGTTATAAAGACATATTTTCATCGGTAGAGTACTGAGATATTTTCTAGCTATTAGTGTACCTTGACCACAACCGCGGCACCGCGCCTAGAGTATTTGCGCAGGAGAATCTGCTCCGATTCGTCAGTCGACCGTCAACGTTTATGGTGGTAACAAGTCGCCGGTACCGATCGGATTATATCAGACGCACATTAACTAAATATTCAAAGAATAGTCATGCGTTATTTTGTGATGTCCAGATCGTAATTTTTAAAAACATATTATTTATTCATCAAGTAGAAAATCTTCTTGGATTTTAAATTTGGATATAATTTTTATGAATGCCTCATCGTTTTCTTTAAATTAACGGTATTTCCTGATATATTTCATTTAGTACTTATGATAAATGATAAATACATATAAATAAATTAACTTACTTGCGTGTATGGATATAGGGATATGAATAGGTAATTTTATAATTTCGTGGTTTTCATGCCATTTGTACCTTAACGCTTTAAAATATTGTAAACCGAGATCTGTCCCCTCTTTTTCCCCTATTATTCCGCCTGTTCTTTATTTGTAAGGCCCCCAGACCTCGCCTTGCTTGCCAAACCCGCGGTACAGTGGTTGTGATCAAACTATACCTACTCCGCAATTAGGTATATAAATAGCCCGAAGGCTGAGGTTCAGAATATTTTAATGATCGAGTTTTCATTATAATTAAATAATTAACTTTACAACTTTTTGTTCATATTGTAATTGTATGTTGGAAATTTATTATTGAAATTTAACATTGAAAATTTTGTTTCAGGGATACATGAAAAGTGACGTGGTGCCTCCTAAAAGCGACGTGGAAGCTATTTAGTATCAGTATTTTATTTAATAATTATATTTAATAATTAGGAAAATATTTCTTTTATGCTTAATTGTTATACATAATATTATGTTCAAAATCCAAATAAACAATTTTAAATTAATTCGTTGGTCTTTCACATATTGTCCATTATCTACGAAAATACATCTTTGTTCTGATATATAAAATAATTGATATAAAATTAAAAAAAACTCTACAGCTTATACCAAGATAAGACAAGATAGTATTAGGTATAAAATCAAATATATTCTTAACGAGTATTGTTCATATTTTAATTTTTATTTTGGTTTTGGTTATGTGTAGTTATATTGATTGATTTCATTATTTCATATTTTAGCGTATGAAAAAAACGTTTAAAACTCAATTCAAAACGTGACCTTGCCATGCCAAAAACGAAAGTGTGAAGAGGAAAATCGCCAGGAACTACCATCAATATTTTGAGTTTCCTGCTATGCCGTAAGTTTGCTGAACGCTAGCTCTTAGGGCATAAGGCAATATAATAAATAACCTTACTGGCGTTTCAATTAACATTAAAAAGTAAAAAATATTTTTAATTTTTAATTATTCTCCTTTCAGTAAAATATAAGTTATTTGGAATAATATACTTAATATACACATAGTACATCAAGTAGTAGGTACCATAACATTTGTTTTAAGTAGGCTTGGTAGTTGCTTATTTTATTTCGTACATGTAAAATTTCCCCTTCACTCTTTTGTTTCTTAATTTTTACATATAAATATAGATAGTGCATATGTTACTACTTTTTTTATCGACGCTTTGAATGTACTTTAGCGACTTTTAAGTCCCTTAAAAATATTGGTTTAATTGTATTAATTTGTACATTAGCCAGTTTCATTACTTATGACGTTATGACACTAAGTATACGGCATGATACTTACTTGATGTACTTATTATTTTTGATAATCTACTCCTATATCATGATAATATGTACGACTGAACGCGTACCAATTTACTGTAAGCCAGGTAAGTACATTCATTTTAAAATATTGTTTCAAATATGATGAATTGGGGTCAACATCCAGCGACAGCTTTAAAAATCATGACTATTTTTATTTCCGGTACAGGTACACGGTAAAACAGTTATGTTAACAATTACGATTTACGAGATAAGTGTATAATAATTGATTCTAATAATGAAATTAATGATTTTTTTACGTCGTTTAAATATATGACACTAAAAAGCATAAGAATTAAGAACACTCGCGATAGATTGGAATAAAGCCAGCAACATGTGGCGAGAGTGAACTACTGAACTAAATAGAAAAAACTTAAATTTTGCAAAAGAATTGGTGGTGGATCCGTGAAGAGATAAGGGTGGTCGTCAGTGAGTTGGCGCCGTGCCAACGTTCATCCGTGCCGCACCCCCCCAGCCCTCCATTTAACAAATTACATAACGTAAAAACGATACATTACGTCATGCAGCTTTATTCTTTTACAAGTTTAAAAATCGTACCGTTTCATCGTTTAATAACAAGAAGTGGTGTGTGCTTTATGTAACAGTAAGCTTGGGTTTATGCATAATTTTGATCAGTTAATGTTTGCGAGATTTTTAGTCCGACATTGCTTAGTAGAGCCGTAAACGAGGCAAACTGTTAACATTAATAACATGTATAAGCAAACACTTTTTGCCCCTGGTACTTAAGAATAACTAACTTTACTAGATTACATGAATAACTATTATTTACACGATAGGAAACGGATGTCGTTTTTATGCGTTGTAATTTTTGGAATTTGCATAAAAATTAAGCATACTAGGTGCTTGAAAACTTCATACAAGATAAGTACCTAAACAGCCTAAACTCACTACAATAAAATGAAAAAAGATAAAAAATTAAGTAAGCAACTATACAATTTCGTTTACTTGCATGACCCACTTTATTCCATTTATTTTGATTTAGAAATCCAGCTGTAGAACTGATATTGTTCAGTCTGTTCGAAGCTTGAAGAATTTATTTATTAGCATTTATTTAATAACGAGCAGTAGGTACTACTGCTCGTTATTATAATTGAAAAAAAAAATTGAAATACCTATTTATTTTTATCTCTATATAAAATTAACAGATAGGTACCATAAGCTCCGCTTCTCGTAACTTCGTCCGAAACCAACATTATTCTAGCGGCAAGATACAATGGCCGTTTTAACACATTAAAAAAGTGATGGGAAATGTAAATTTGTTATCGAAAACAAATAATCATATTATCTTTATTTTTTTGAAGTAACTAATTTACGTTTTTGTTGTAGGTACCTGATTAAAAAGTTTAATAAAACTAAAATATAAATGTTTTATTAATATATTTGATTAAACTGATTATTTGAATGAGAATGAAATATCATAATTTATACGCAGAAAAAAATTATACAAAGAATAACCAAAAACGCATTGTCGCGGATTTTTCGTAGATAGGTAGTATTTGTGCTAGCCAGCGATACCTATTATATGACGATCATATTACATACAGTGGCGGCTGGTGACTTATCGAACTGGTGGTGCACTATAAAATAAAATAAAATAAAAATAAAATGTTTAGAAATCAATGTAATAAATAAATTTTGTATCCTAAATTATACATTCGATAAATTGTATGACTTCACGTCACTATTGCCAATAAAGAACGGCAATTTTCTCCTTCAAACTTAATATTAATTAATACGAAACTCCATAAGCGGGCAAACGTCAAAACGGCCATCATAGCGTGCCGCTACTATTTACGTTACTAGGATAGGAATAGGAAAGATAATCCCGTTTTGTAGTAGCTTTTTTGTCATTAATAACCGCCAGTAAAAATTACATTAAATTCATTGCTGACACGTATTGTGGAGATTAGACAAAACAAAGAGACAGGGTAAATTTTCTAATTAGTGTTTTGATAACATTTAGTAGCATTTAGTAAAAAAATATTTTATATTACAAATACACACTTCACTACTTAGAAATTGTAAAGATTAATAAATGAATTAATGAATGTCCGTATATTATGAGGGAAACTACGGAACCCTCATGCGCGTGGCTCGACACGCACTTGGCTAATTATTATTAATAAGTTGACATTTGTTACGTTTAGTTGAGACTTGAGAGTTTGTAGAGTACGTAGAGTATGTATGTAGGTATATATATATTTTTTTACTTTTTTGTATTTAGGTACAGATGTACTTTTAGCGACATCTGTACCAAAATGAATAATTCATAGTTATCTACATTACTGAGCGCCGTTGTTTTGATTCACTTCTTCGATCTCCTTTGTACCTGATAATACAAATCTCGTTTCTTTTAAAACCTGATTATGAATTACCTATGGGTACATAACGTTTTCTGCGTTTATTGTAGTGTTTTAAGTAGTATCTTTTTGAAAACATGAATGGGACGTTCTGCATCACCTGGGCTTATAAACGACTATTTGCTAGATTTTGATACTTGCTACTATTAAAGAATCATTCAAAACAATATTATTCAGCTATACTTAATTAATAGAGTATATGTTAGAGCAGCATCGGCCTACATAATACAGAATTGAAATAATGTGATAGGCACCTATATAAAATTCAAACTGTTTAGCTCTTAGATTTTTTCAAAAAGTTGTAATAAAACGATTGTTCCATCTCATTATAAATGAAGAAATTATTTTTATGCGTGCATAGGCAACATATTTGAGATCTAAAAAACCATTGACTCGATTTTATAAAACATATTGCGTAGGATGTTGTTCTCGCGTCCTCATTTATGAGTGTAATATGCAGGATCATGCATTAAGTTTTTCCTTTGTAGAAATCCAGTTTAAAATTTAATATTTTTAATGTTTTCATTAAAACATATTATAGAACCGATCCATCTACACGTGTTCATAATTAATTCTAAAATAATAAGGTAGAAGTAAAGAAAATTGTATATTTTGTTAGGTATAGGGACGACTGCGTAAAGGTAAAGAGAAAGGATTTCTTCGCAATTTATATAATATTTATGTATGTATATAAGCGGGTTAGTATATTTTCACAAATACGTATGACATATGTTTTTGAATGAATACTAGGACTCTATTAAATATTGTTAACTAATTGCTTATGATCGCGTCACGGTCAATGTACTTATGAAACGAACGAGAAATCTACGAACTTATGAAATCATCTTTCTGTCTAGTGGAAATTAGTTGATGCGTTAAAACTCATAGCTGTGGCGAATTTAATGCATGTGCTGCTCTAGGCCTTAATATATAGGCCGCCCCTAACTTAAATGCAAAAGTCATCACTCTATAGGTATACCAACTGACCTAAAAAAAAGATTGACACTCATCGTTTCCTATCGTAGATATTCCAATTTAGCTAAAAAAGGTCGTCCGCCCCATATCCAATTGTGACGCCCTTAAAAATGCGCTGCCCTAGAACCGGGCCTTACGGGTCTATGGGTAAATCCGCTACTGACTCATAGTATTAATACGGATTTAATTGTTATTACAATCAAATAACCAGCCAAAGAGATTTTTTTAAAAAAAGGGTAATTCGTAAAAGGCACTGAATAGTTAATTTGTAAAAATCGTGTTCATTCGTTGTGGCGGATTGTCTTTTGGGAGCGCCGCCGCCGCTCGTTTATCAGCCCGACAACATCGTGTCTCTATCGCTTGCGTGCCGAAGGATTCCCCTGAGACTATTATTAGCCGGATTTTTAAATAAAAAATATAACAATATGTAGTCTAATGCTGCTTATAGTGATTTTTTTCAATTTTAATGACGATTATACTAATTATAGCATTCATGAAGCTTTATTTGAAGTTACTAATTCAACGAGAAAAAGCTTATGTTTTTGTTTAAACACAGGTAAGCCTTTTGAAAAGAACAATTCCGCTACACAATTTAAACTCAGATTATAAGATTTAAACATTAACTATTCACGCAGCGTGCACTGTGGAGTGTGGAAGTTCTCAAGCGGTACAATTTTCCGGCTTAGCTATTTTGCTCTTCAGTTCGTTAGATTATAAGTAAGTACAATATTAGCTTAGCACAATAAATTAAATTAATTGATCAATTTTAGGTCATTATAATTTTTCGATTTTCAATAATCACATAATTGGACTAAGACAACTAGACAGACACAAGGACATAGAGTTATACTTTAAATACTTTACGTAGTTTTTTGTACAAGTAGGAGGCAAAGCTTAGTCAATGCTTAACTACAAAATGATTTCATTATTAGTAGGTAGATATAAATTGAAATTGTACGTGTGAGCTTTTTATATTTAAAAATCGTTAATAACATTTAATTGCAAGAACTACTTAAAGTCTATCTATTAAGTTGTTCTTAAAGCTTTCTAAGCTTAAAAAAAACTTTTCAAGTAGTAGGATAACTTAAATGTAACAGTTCACGGCCTTGAGTTAAGTCACGTTAAAGAAATCGTTGATATTACGGGCATGGAGTAAAACTAAGTAAAGATAGAGGCGTAGCGGGGTGCAAGGACGCGGGGCGAGGCGCGGCGAACCCTCAGTGCCACGGAGGCTGCAGGCGACGACGCCGCCCGCCCTGCGCCGCGTTCACAACCTGTCATAACAATTCTACACTATACTAATATTTTTATTATTGACATATTTATTACTTGATTGAATCGGATTTGCAAGATATATTATTCTCGGAATATAACTGTGCAAACAACATTCGGTGATCCTTTATTCCGTAAGATTAGAATACGTATTATCCTTTTAGTTGAATCCTCTACATAAGTTTCAGCCATTTATATGAACATTTTCTATTATTAAAATTAGAATTTTTACAATATTTTTTAAAAATATTCTTTGAAATATATTTATGCGTAACTAACAATATAATAACATAAAGCTTAAGTTGATATATTACGATGAATTGTGTTAGTGTAATTTCTATTTACATTAGTGCTTATTTATGTTTGCTATATTTGTAGGTTTTGTTTAGTTCGTTTATGTATATAATTTTTTAATATAAAAGTATTTTTCAAGTTTGTAGCATTTATTTTTATTATCCGTCAATCGTGTGTTTGTCGAGCGTTTTTTAAATAGTTTTGTCTTAGTGAAATAATTATATTATTCTATAAAATATTCATACAATATTATATTTATAAAGTACATTCTTACGTTTTTATACTAATTTGAAGAAGGTCAACACTCAGATAGATGGCTCTACAAATTTCCAATTATAGATGTTTTGACACAAAAGTGGGTTCCTTCACGGTATTGACGATGAAAGCCTTCGGGACACCTTTTAAGTACTCGTTATAAGGACCCTTATCTATACACGAAAAAAAAAATCGTTTCGACTTTTTTGTTACTTCACTCATTATGATTTTAAAGGACCAGTGTAAATGTCAACGATTATATCCCATTCATACATAAAATTGTAAGATTTGCACCCATTTGTACCCACAACATAACGTATTATATGGAATTGTTTTGGCAGGAGATGCTGTCCACCGTTTACCATTGAACCAGTGCCAAATAAACCTACGACGTTAAAAAATGCTGTAATGACCAGTACGTGCTTTAGATATACAGAAATGGTTTACACGATGAACATTGTGCCAATCTTGTTATTATTTTTTTCTATTATCGGAACTTGTTTATGCGATGTAAAACTAAATTTGACAAGGGAAATTAATGAGACATCTACATCATCAACTCCTACCACAACATTGTTAACTACCGAACTTCCACCCTCTACAAAAGCTAGTTTAAAGCCATTACAAACCACAGTGGCTCAAAGTACAGCTACTCTAACAACAAAAGAGAGCGTTAAAATAACTAGCAGGATCGTTACTACCGAGAGCCCGACCACGGTTCGCAAAGTAACGACTCAAGTGTATGGAAGCACAAAAGGCTCGGTAAAAACTGCAAGAAGGCAAAAGTTAAACACTACATCTAGTGCACTTGCGAGTGCAGTACATTCTTCAACGCGTTTACAAGATCGCTTGGGGGCTTTAGACTGCGATCTACCCGTACTACCGCGAGAGTCGCGTCTCTGGCGAGGAAACGAGACGCACGAGCTTAATTTACCGGTCACGGTAAGTTTTTAAAAGTTTTTCTTTTTATTGTATTTTTTTTTTGTTTTAGAAAATATGATATTGAAGTATTCCTGCATATAGCATACCTCTAGAACAAAAGGGAATCAAAACTTGTTTTTATTATTCCGTGTTATTCCACACGCGGGGAAATGATATTAAACTTTAACATCAAATCAAAAATTCGCGACACAGCGGGTTTCGAACCCGCACCTTCTGGCAGAAGAATATTATTTCCCCACGGGAGTCAACTCAAAAACTGCAAACATTCCAGTATTGTAAAGTATCTTAAAACAATAGAGCTTATAGGTTATGTCATATAACAAAAGTTATCAAAATTCTGAAATAACATATAAGTTATATGTTATTTCAGAATTTTGATAACTTTTGAATTATATCCCTTTAGATCTGATGGTGCGATGAAGGTGATTACTAATTTCCCACGTATATAGGACTATTTCATTAAAGTATCCATCCTTCCTTATAAATCTTCTATAATACGCTGATGATAGATGGATAGGTATTTTCGTATGTTATTTTAACATAAAATTATTTTAACTTTAATGTACCTCCTCTATTATATCAGAAATATATACCTAGTAGCTTCTAAAAGGAAACAAGAAAGCATATAAATATTAGATCAGAATATATTTTTCTGGTTCCATAACTTTAATAGTGAATGCGCAGCGAGGGCAAACACATAAGCCGTAAATCGTTCCAGCGAAAAAGAAACGCAAAAAAGGTTTTCTGCTTGAATAATTTATGTCAATTCATTACTTTCTATAAAACCAAAATCGTCTGTCCTACTTTCATTTCATTATCCTAAGATTCAGAATATGCAATCAGCATATATAGGTAACTATTATAACCTTTTTCATTAGCTCATATTCCAATGTTTTCCTAATATTGTAATCGGTATGTACATTAGTACATTCAAATTCAGTAGGTACATAATTACTTCAAAAATTACCTTGTATTGTATTTAAACTTTAAACACATTATCCGATTATGATTACAATCTCTTACAACATTATTATTATGTGAGCTGTATTATCGAAACCAGTAACTGTAACCTAGTATTAGGGTCAGTATTTGTAAACTATTACAAATATTGACCTAATACATAATAGATTTTTATGTATTATTTTTTTATAATATTATGTTATATAAATTTTATAATTTAAAATAGTAGTTACACGCTTCAAGCACTAGTGCGCTATAAAAGAAATTAACATTGAACTTTAGCATTCTAGCTAGGGACAGACCATAAATAACATTATGCTGCCTACGATTTTATTGGCCTTTTTAAATAGAATTGCATACAAGTTACAGTAGCTATATAATATAGATGCTTTCATAAGCGTGAGTGGCTTTACATTCGCAAATAGAGTAGCAAATAAAAAAGCTCTAGAAACCTCTAAACGAACATTATGTTTAATAATTACAATAGTTAAGGTTATCATGACAATTAATATACGTATAATTTTGCCGTATGGATCTCGGAGGAATGTATGGGCGGTCGCAGTGGAGGCGAAGAGGACTGTTCCCCGGTGATCGTGTCATGGGAGGGGTCCGCTGATATTCAGAGTGGAGATATTCTTATCGTCCGCATCGCGTACTTTACTCCGGTTGACACTGTGGTTCACGTCGATGGTGCGAACGAAACTACTGACACGAACTCTTCACACAACGGGGACAGGTGGGTTGATACATATAAATAGCGTATCTATACGAACTACTGAGGATTATTCAGTGACCCATAACGGTCGCACGATGCTTTGAAGGTTCATTAGAATACAAGCACATTAAAATAGGGACGCTGTTCAGTTTTATTGCTTTATAAACTGTCAGTATTGTCATCTATTTTTATTTTTTTATAGATCTCACAACTCAATACTTCAACCTGCAGTGTATCAGGTAACGCGACAAGGCCATGAGCACTGTGACGTGTCAGACGGGATGTTACTTGACATTACACCCCTTGATGAAAAGTCGGCGAAAATTTTTACACTATACGACAAGGATCTCACAGAAGGCGTTAATTTATTAATAGGTGATAAAACTTGACCCTAAGAAGTATTTATTATTATTATGTGCAAAATTACCATATTTTATTATTTTATTTTATGACTCTCTTGAAATATACTAACATAAACGACAAAACCGGAATAAATAGAAACGTTTTATTAGTCGGAATATATTACACATGTACCTATTATGAGGACAGTACCTACAGTAAAACATTCTAATATTTTGTAATAGGGCTATATCATGGTCTGTATAATAACGAGATAATTGGAATTATACAAAACTTGTGTTATAATTTATGACACGTTTTATGTCTATTTGGTACCTCATAAGCGTGTCACCGGTGATCATCAAAAAACAATTTAATATTTTTATTTACAGTTGTGTCTGAGAACTGGGGTTCCCAATGCATTCGTTTAAAAGTGACCGTAAAATCGGATAACTGTGGTGAGTTCCAGGACTGTTCTGGGAAAGGAGTGTGCTACACTAATGTTTCGATGGTACGCCAATAAATAACAAGAACTTGTCCTTGCTCTAATATAAGATAATGTGAATTATGTGCGTGTCACAGGAAGGCTACGAGTGCCAGTGTTGTCAAGGATATGTCGGGCCGCATTGCGAGGACAGGGACGTGTGCTATCCATCACCGTGTTTGAATAATGGCATATGTGTCGACCTCACGCAACCTCTAAATGGCGCAAACTATCATTGCCTATGTCCCTACGGTAAATCCTTTCAGATAGCATCTTTTAATTATATGTTACATAACTGTTGTATTTCAATATCTTAAGAGTATTAATTTTGATTACATAACTCATATAATCATATTTTTATATGGACAATTTGCTTTTCCCTACTAATGTTTTATTAACGTAAAATGCCTATACTTTTATGGGATTAAACCGCTTTGATTTCATCCGAGTGTATCTAAAAAGCAATTAGGGGAGAGCATCATTTTGGTTGATTGCGACGCTTAAGTACAAATTATAACCCTTTGAAATGGTTTCACTCCTTATAACTGTTGGGATATACAATATTTTAGAAGGTATGTTTATAATTTTGATATAGATAATTTTAAATATTCGACATCAAAGTTAAATAAAATGAAATTAAGTACCTAATTTGATCTTGATGTATACTGTTTATAATCATACAGTATTTTTATAGGATTACCCTTATTGCAGTCTCTATAAATGTGGTTTTGTTTAGATAAAAAAATGTTGTTTTACGTGACGCAAGGTTACAGGCTTATAATTTAAAATTGGTGTTAAAAATCTTTTAATTATCTTTAACCGTGAAGGTAATTGTCACGAATATTGCTTTTTACACTCTGTTTTAAATAAAAATATATTAAATCTTACGGTTAATTAAGCCTCGTTGTGACGTAATCGGGATTATGCTGTACGCATAATGCGTCGTTGCGTAACCGTGTAGGCAATTACCTACGCGGTACCCTTTAAAGGTTTATGTGAATTTAAATAACGCCGATAAATTTATTTTTGTCCATACTAAGCGGATCGTTAATTTCATCAATTAATCCTGGGATCACATTAGCTTTAATTATACCTAATTTATTGTATCTCCTATGTTTTTGCTGTGATTGCAAAATTAAGAAGTAAATTTATATTCTCCGTTTTTCGTAATATATTATGTAATTAAGGCGATATTAAAGGTATGATTTGGTTCATTATTATTTATTTAAAAATGTAACAAAACAGGTTTCACGGGAAGAAAGTGCGAAAAGGATCCATGTTATTCATCTCCCTGTATCAATGGGGGAACGTGTATGAGTATGGCGTTGAACGGGTCGACCACTTTCCACTGCGCATGCCCGGACCGCTGGACGGGGTCCAACTGCGAGCTTCCCGTTACCGGCGGCGCGTGCGCATCTAACCCCTGCGTCAAGGGAATCTGCGTGGAGCAAATTGATAACGAAATAGATGGACAGAAATATCGCTGTTTTTGTAAGCCAGGTAAGTTCTGAAATTTAAAAGTTTGGTTGTATTTTTACATTTTAAGCTGAAGGCACCAGAGCTTATTGCATTTTCAGTGCAATTGTTTATCCTCACGTCTTATTACTAAACTAGCATTAATTTTTTTTCAAGACACTTTCATACTGTAGGTACTATGTAATATGTATGTACATATGTTATGTTATATGTTTGTAATAAAATCGAGTGTAGAGACTTGTCTCGTTGGATTTTTCTATTTTTCTCCTTAATACTCCGTTCATAACAATGATAAAATGAACAAACAAGAACCGTTAAAGATAATAATCGATATTCGTAGGTGGGAAATAACCATATCTGATGTAGGTAAGTATGTCTATGGAACTCTATCTGGGTACTGTATCTTTTTACTTCGACATCAAAGTTGATTACGAATTACCTAAATGTTAATTTAGCCTATACCTACCTTTTTGATATCTACCTTTGTAAAAATATTATTTTAAATTTATAGATAAATACCTATAATAAAAAGGTAAACGGACGAATTGTAATTGTAAATTACCAGAATCTACCCGTGGATTTTCTCACGTATAGTATGGGCACAAGTAGGTATTTACCCTTTTTACACCCTTAGGGGTATAATGTCGTAAAATCCTTTATACAACAAAAGGAACATTCATTTATGCCACATTTCAAGACGATCCCAATTCAATCCGAGCTTGTCAGTTATAGTAATTCAGATTACTACCTTAAAGCTCTTTTCTGCTTTCAATTCGTGTGGTACGAATCTATCGTCTCTACTTCTCGTTAAGAAGTAAAAATATTTATCTTTATTACCGAAAAATAAATAAAGAAGAATAAAGAAATAGAGAAGAAACTGTTGGATCTATTGGAGAAAATTATTGTTTCATTTGTGTATAATTTATTATACTAAACTTTTTTTAATTAAAAGAATTAAGCTATAATAATTTTGCTAACTTTTGCATAAATAAAATCAAAATAAACATGCTTCAACACCTGCATTTAAACTACTATTAAGATAATACAAGTCATTGGATGTAGGTAGGGACGGGATATGACAGTGCAATAAGCAGTTCTAAACTTTGTCAATTATTGTAGAACAGTCTTGTTTACGAAGACCTCGGGGGCGCTATTATTCGGATGATTAATATAAAACGCTTTGAAAATTGGAAGGTTGCCTACTAGTTCTCAGATCTCTCCACATCTCATTAAACCTTTCCTTTTTTTTGAAGTTTTAAAGTGTTAATTTAGGCAAAGATATTTCATGTTGGGCCTGGTTTTTGTACACTATATAGAAAAAATGGTATGAAATCGAGCTCATGAATATCATATGAGCATTTTATATTTTTATATAGTATAGGTCTTGGACCTAACCCTGGCTCCATACATTTCTCAAACATCTCTTTTATGAGTTGTAACAAAAATGATAAATACATTTTTAAGTTAAAAACAGTTCTTAAATAATTTCTAAACGTACCTAAGGTTCAGAAATTATCCTCATAGTAGAGCATAGTAACTATCTTCGTGTAATAATGATTTAATTAAGAATTTAGCATAAAAAGCTACAGTCGAATTAGAATAAATAAACATTCATTAAGAAACAATATAATATACATAGGTAGGTTCATATCAGTCAACTAAGGAGCCAGTTTAAAAATTATGGATCTATTATACCATAGATTTGTTGACGTGGCTTTGCCGAATTTTCATAAATACTAAAGGCACTTTACGAATTGAGTAAAAAATTAGTACCATTTTACTTATTGACAAGATTTTTTTTTCATTAAGTTGTTTTCGTCATCGCTAAACAGATTGGGTTGAATTAATCAAGACAACTGTTTTTTCGCTAACAAGGAAAATTGGGGCAAACGAGGGCAAGCAGTCACTCGGGCTGAATACGTAAAAGCTTTATAGAAAAATATCGAAGTAGTTTATCTCAATCTTTTTTCCTTATTCCACTCATCACTCTTAGGTTTTTTAAGATATTAAAATGTAACAATCTTTTTAAAAATAGCGTGTTCCATAGCTGAAAGAAATTAACATATTTTTATCACATGACGGGAATAGTTTTTTTGCAATGTAAATTAACTTGATATTAATCTAATTGAGTGTTCCATAAAAGTGCTAGATATGAACCAAGTCGACGATACTACAGTCTTATGACGTCCTACTTATTTGATAATTGACCTTATATCGTCCGCTATTATTATCTCAATTTTATGGTGAAATAATTTTAGAAAATTATTTATAAACATTTTTCCTATCATAATATTTATTGTCTTAAGGAATGATATTTAAGAAATAACTATAGGTAGGAATATATACGACCATTAAACTTTAATCAGGTGGAAGCAACAATGTCACACGGATTAATTTTATTATAGGTAGGTATATATTATAAAATAAGTACATAGTTCAATAATGTATTATTTATCTCTTTATAAAATTTATTTCAAAAATACATTAACAATAACACTTTTCAATATAAAGTGATTTCTGATATTTAATGTTATTATTTTCGGTTGTCTCTGAACAACACAAAAGGAATTTCTTTCGAATAAAACATCTAAAACATCATTTGATTTCCACCGTCCAATATTCAGTTCACCCGCGATAAATCGATATGAAGCTTTCTTATTGTGTTTTTGGCATATTGCCAATTTTTAACTCTCATCCGTAGTATTTGAGTAGCTTTAAAATTTACGATACATTATTTAAAAATGTTGTTTGCAACAATGAAGTAGGCATATTTTGAACTGCCAAACAAATTAAGTAAGTAAGGCTTATAAAACGGCATAACGCCTTAAGCCTTGAGCTTAAAAACTTAGCACTCAACAATTTACCTACTAAATAAAATGTTGAATGCTAATTTATGGAAGTGTTCTTAAGAATAACATAATCAAGTATGATTTATAAAACTACAAAATATGGGAATAACTTTAATGAAATACATAAATTGATAAATAAATAGCGTTATGATACCCTACCTTCATTTTATTACCATACAAAATGCTGGGATATTTTATCAAAGTAGCTATTCTTAATGTAAATTAAAAAAAAGAGTCCTATTTTATCATAACCACTTTTCTCGGTTTTCTATCTGGTGTCTTTTTATTATTCTAGCCCGGTTTTGACACATTACTGATTTTTACGTAAAGCGGGTGCCATCTCTATATACCAGACAATGTCTACGTAGACCAGAATATTTTTACCTAATAAGAGTAACGATCCAAGAGTATTAAGAGTAAAGAGAACGTCGAAGAAAAGATTGTGATAACTTGTAATATCGAGGAATGACGTGGAAACATGCAAGCATTAATATCATCACATAAGAACAAATATCTGCTGAAATAGAAATATCTGCCCGGTACGGATATTGAACCTGCCATCGCCGACGTTAAAGGAACATTCAGTACCACTACAACAGAGCTGTCATCAAAGAAAGAGTCCTATAGGATGACATTTATAGCTAAGCTTTCAGTCTCCCTTTTCCGATTTTAGCTTTGCAATTCTATCGTAATGTGTTTACACAGAGCGCCTTTACGGGCTTCTGTATTAAGCCGCGTCACCCGAGCGCCGACGTATCAAGTCTCAAGTTTTACTTACTGTTTAGGCATTTGCCCCGTTTAGTGAAATACTGTCTTCTCTATGTAACATTTTAGACTTCTTTCTTGATAAGTCATTCTATCGATTTTCTAATTTTTCTGGCTTACTTATTTAATAGGAACAATGATTGTTACATTTTACTTTAGAAATACTGATTTAACTTTTTATTATCAAGTATTTGGAAAAGTTAATAAAAGCTCAATTTAAATATGTAAGTTTGATTGTAAATGTCGTATATGGGCTGGCTGAACTGGGGCAGCAAGGACGTAATATAGATGTGTTTCATACAGTGAGTGAGAGAGCTAAAAGTTTTATCACTCTCCTTATCCTTTCTCTTACTTCCTATTTCGTAACGAGATGCTTTTGCTAAATCTAGTTTTAGACTCTTAACATATAAAAGTCAAGCAAGGTGTAGACGTCAGTTAAAAATAACCATTCATTTTATCATCAGAATATTTTCTCTGTTCATGATTCATTAGGATATACTGGTGACCAGTGCGAGTTGGAGTACAACGAGTGCGAATCGTCACCGTGTGTGAACGGCGGCACGTGCACCGACCGCGTCGGCAGGTTCGAGTGCGCGTGTGGACGCGGCTACGCCGGCGACACTTGCCAGCTAAAGGTAATATTACAATTTTTTCTATTTGATAGAATAATTAATTAATACGTAAAGCGAAAATTTTATATTATACATATTTACGAAAATTCGGTGGACGAAGGAGTATGAAATTTGCCATAGTTAAAGTTTATATGGAGGGGAAATCACAGAGCTTTATATTTTTTAATACAAATTTTGTTGAAAAATAAAATAAAATGCCTTAAGTAAAAAAGTTTCAAGGCCGATTATGTCGATCCCAGGACGGCCGCAAGTAGAATTAAATATGTAGAGACAAGAATAAGAACTACCATCCGTCCACTTAACTAGAAAAGGTTAACTTTCAATTTGTTTAATACAACGGTAAAGTTACACTTAAATCCGAATCTTCTTTACAATGTTGCTTTACAATTGATTAAACTTTCGTGAATTTTAAAAAGAATGCCGTGAAATAATAAAATAGGATTATTTTCCGTAGGTTGATCTTTGTTCTCCCAACCCATGTCCTGCAAACCGCTACTGCCTGGACCGTGGGAACACCTACACTTGCGAATGTCCCAGCGGTTTCGTCGGTGAAGAGTGCCACATACCGGCCACTTCGGTAAGTTTACATTACATTTTAAAACTGCAATATGTAAATGCTTGTTAATTAGGCAAAATTTAAATTTATAGGTCAAGAGATTTTTCAACAGTTTATACTGCATGGTGTAAAAAATTTAATTTAATTTGAAAATTCTCACTTGCGTTTGCATTTTTTTTTATTAATTAATTTTAAGTAAGTACATAATTTTGCTAAATGTTAAATACGAAAAAAATTAAAATGTAGGTTAAAGTGAGCTTACCTGCGTACGTAATTACCTATATTATGTCGTGTCTACATTTCACCTAATTTTATATTTAAATATGTGTGTTGTATGTATTTAGATTAAAAAAAGCAACTAATACTTTATGTAACGCAAAAATTTTAAGTCAAAGAAGTACAAAAAAACTAACCACGTCTATTTTTTCGACTGAACTCGGTACAAAGCGTTTGTTGTGTGTAAACATACTTGCTAAAGTTGCTATTATTCCTCACTCTCAAGTCTCAATAGTCTGATAGTCTCTCATAACAAAAGGGAGGATAGCAATGCTTTAACCACTTACACTAGGTATAGCTACTGAGTTCATTAGCTATAGTATCGCACTATCGGTTCGTGTTTGTGAGCTTTGCTTGCTCCTTGGGAAGAAGACGATAAATCGATAGCTAACGTTTGAGCCAGTTCATTTGACATGATAAAGCTTACGCTAGATTACGGTCACCGCCATTTTAAGAAACATTAATTCTAATAAGTATTCTATTTTAATATTATGTATAATTATATTAGCATTATGTATATTTTATTCAAGGCTTGCGATAACAATCCATGTGCTCACGGCGGCACGTGTTGGAATGGCGTGGACTCCTTCTATTGCTCATGTCGACCAGGATACACTGGAAGACTGTGCGAAGGTTTGTATACCATGACTTATTCTTTATTTCCTTATACCAATATACATTTAAACGTAATACGCCTACTGGTGTGCACGTAAACGCCTATTTATTAAAATTTATCTTTTTTAGATATGTGGACCACTTCTAGGTTCTTACTCGATGTAAATAAAAGATTGCAAACCTTAACATTAATTAACAACGGCAAAAAAAAGAAGAAGGAAGTCTTAACACCAAGCCCCCTTAAGTGTATGTCGCCATTGGTCAAACCCTTTTCCTCTACTCTACCATACTCAAATTCGGAATCCATCTTACAATTTTCATGAGTTCAAATTTCTAGAGACGCGTTGTGCATATTTTCGGTAGAGACAAATGTTATATCTACGTGTAACCAAAGTCGTATTTTTTTATAATTCTATCTTTTCAAATCAATTTTTTAATTCTATCTATTCTTCAGGGCTATTTTTATTGGTTATGTAGAAACAAAATTAAATTTTCCAAATGATGTTACCTCTAAGATCATTAAAAAAATAGTTGCAAAAATAGTCATATAAATGTTTCTATTATATTTTTAGCTTTTTATTACTAGGTGAATACCAACATATTGCATACATAAAATCTTAAATCAAATATAAATGAATTCTTGAGTCCCGTAAAACTAAGACATAATCCATATTTCAGTAAGACGAAGTGGTTTCAGCAAATTGGATCCATACTATTGTCCGTTGGTCAGGACGTCCCTACGTAATTGACTTATACTTGTGTGTGATGAATTTTGATTTCAATTCGCCTTTGAAATGTTAATTTTAGACATATTTATATGTATGTAATGTAACCAATTACTTTTATAATTACACTATTATCTTTATAATTACATATTATGTAATAATAGCTTTGACTGAATTTCCAGAGGACTTCATCCTGGAATCAGTGGTGGACGGCGAGAGCGAGCTGGGCGCGGAGTCCCGCGGCGGCGGCAGCGTGCGTGAGCTGCACCTGCCGCTCGGCCTCTACCACGACCGCCTGCACAACGTGTACATCGCGGCCGGCACGCTCGGCGCCGCCATCGCCATCGTCGGCGTCGTGGTAAGCACTGTCGTACTGTAACCGTACTGTAGCTGCACCTGCCGCTCGGCCTCTACCACGACCGCCTGCACAACGTGTACATCGCGGCCGGTTATTCTAATCAGGGTTGAAATCGTTGATCAAAATCCCTATCATCAAAATCCACAAAAATTTATCAGTTCATAATTTCGTTAACAACATACCTACTGTATACTGTAACTTACTTAGACACAACTAAAGTGTAATCCTCCCCGCCATCTAGGTGACAGCATGTCACTGCCGCGTCAACAAAACGTACTCGCGTCTTCTATCGCGTCTATCGCGCCCGGTGACTCCGGCGCCGCACTGGCTGCAGGACAAGCGCGCGCCCGCGCCGCCCGCCGCGCTCGACACCGCCGACATGTACTACACCCTCGACTTCAGCGACAGCCAGAGCTCGCCGCTCATACAATAGCCATCACTCGCGAACCGATCCGAACCAGACACGGAACGGTTCCACATTCAAATATAAGCGGTGACGTCATGGGACGAAGTTCCTTATGTCTTTGTGTTAGTAAATGAGCACGATGTAGAAATGGTGATATAATTAAAAAAATATTAAATTACCTAATCAGTACACACGATTTTAGTAATTGGTTTTTTGGAAAAAAGTGTCCGACACTTTTTCTTATGTAGCTAAATTCACGATAAGGAACTTCGTGCCAATAAATGACAAATAATTTTGAGGGGGGGGATATGATGTTTGGGGATTCTGAGAGGCTTTATTCTATGTGCAAATGGGTGTTCAGGGAAACATATTTTCGTGAAGATTTATTAAATGCTACGTGTCAGTGACGATAAGTGTTGTAAAGCAATATTTAAATGTATTTTTAAGGGACAGCGATGCTATTTTATGTTCTAATGTGATTATCGTAAACTAAATATACAAGGCTCAATCGATGCTAAAATGCTTTTAGTTGGATATAGTAGAGCCATAATAGTATGTGAGAAAAAGTGGCTTCAAAACGTAACTTTTATGTTATATGTACTTTCTATTGTAATTCAATTGTGTTATTAAGCGACTTCACAGAGTAGGTTATTTTAAACGTATTTTCCACTCATTACAATATTTTATTCTATATAATGTGTTCTTAAATTTTTATAAAAAATTATTGTGTAAAAGCAATAAAACAGCTACTCACCTTAAATGAAATAGAAAATTGTGTGCAAAGAAGATGTTTCAGAAATGTATGGAACTTGGGCCAGATCTTAGTACACTATACAGAAATATAGCTAACAAATGCCTCGGCAGTTTTTAACTAAACATTTACTACAAAAAATAGAGTTAATCTGCAAATTAAAAGTAACTAAATGTTAGATTGCAATACGAAATACAAACGGCGGATGGCAGTGGCGAATTGTCTGTAGGATCGTGGTCTAAAGTACCTAATTTTACTTGGACAGATGTCATAAATATTTGTCTTTCTTTATTGATAGATTATATCGTGAGAACAAATAAATTGACTTTTCTTATTAACTGTTATTTTATTAAAATTTTTCTATTTAGTGTACAAAACGTGGCCCAAAATGAAAGATCTTTATTTATAGTTTATTTATTTATGTGATTTGTAATAGTATTAGTAATTACTTGGTAATAAGATTGTCAAATTTTTTTTGTCTCATATTTGTTGTTATTAATGGACAACTGAAGTGCCTGCAAAATACTGAAATATTTAAGTTCGTCATGCCAGTATCGAGTGTTTATGTAGTACGATATTTCTCTACGTCCTACTAACTGTCCACTAAGAACGCACAAATATATGTTTTTTTGTATAGTATGAAAATCACAATTTTTATATTTTTCTCGATGTATGTTGAATGCATGTTCATTACCATATTTTAAATAAAATCTTAGTGGATAGTAAGCGAAACGAAATGACTGACCTTCAGAATAGATGCTTTTACTGAACTTTATCTTTCAATCTTGTTCAAAATATCTTGTTAGTCGAAATTTAACTAAAACTCTATCTTTTTTTTCTAAGTCGTAGGTTAAATAGATTAGAACAGAATCTCTTAAGAATAAAACTATTTCATCTTTATGCTTTTTGTGGACTAAAGCTTTTTTGATGTAAATTTGCTATGATTGTTGTTGTAAATCGTAATAAATAAAGTTTATTAAATGAAATATTCTTATTATAATTCTATTATAAAGTTAAGTGGGTACGCTTTTATTTACCTAGTGTAATAATATTTCTGTTTTTTAACAGAAACATTATTGTGATATCTAGACACGCGGTAGCTTGTCAAGCTAAGTTCAACAGAACTGGCGAGCAGCGTTATTGGTAAAAAATAGCCAAGTCAAATCTCGACATTGAATGACATCCCGGGTAAATATCGAACTTGACAACCGATTACATCTCAATAATTTTGTCAGTGAAGTAAAAAACGACCTAGTATTCAATATTGAACTTGGCTCTCCTTTTACATTTATGTTTTCGATAAGATAAAATATTTGTGTTTGGGTCTTTTGTATTAGTCAGGAATAAAAATACCAGTGCTATGTTTTGAAGAAAAACATTTTTATTTAGATTATAAACTTTGATAAAAATAATTATATTAATAATATTTTTATGACAACTTACAAATATTCATATAAAAGAATAACGTAACATCTATTCGATTTAAACTTAAGTAGATTAAAATTTTATAACGAAAATGTGCTACCACTTTCGGCATGTGTATAACTAGTGTGACTATCTCCGCGAGCGCGGCCGGCCGGCGCGCGCGCACCACCTCCCCCTCCCCCGGTACACAGCGCACGCGCTCTCTCTGATAAACTTAGCATTGCACAACCGCGCGGCGCGCCGACGCCCGACGACACGCCCATTGAACTACTATACTGAATTACGTATTTTATTGCTACTGACGTTTGTGACTTATGACGAGATTCAGAATCACGATCTAACATCAATGTGAGTAAACATTAAAGCTGCACAATTTATAACCATAAGTACATAAATAAATATCATTATTTCGATACGTAAAAGTAAGTACGATACAACGATGTAAGTTCTTAGAGTCCGCCGCTCCGAACTAAATGCAGACTTTGAGCAATGAAATGCATAAACTTATAACATTTATAGAGATTCCAAATTTCTTAAAATAAAGTGGGAAGATATCAACGAGTGAGTAAATGTTAACATAAAATGGAAGATATCGAACTTGCACTGGACAAACGATCCGAATGCAACACGTTTTAGAAACAAAACAACACAATACATACAATACGTAGATACTGTAATACGTACCAAATGTTATACTAATAAAATTCGATTTTTACTTGCAACATGTGTGAACAATAAAAAGACCTATATTAAATTCCTAACACTAAATCTTCAAGTAATCTAAACTATGTCATAATATGGCAGTTAATCGAACCGTCCGCACTAGGCACAGCACTTAACATAATAACTATCTTGGGCGACTTTGTCTACGACCAATCCTTTTAAGGAACAGAACCTGGTTCTGAATTTTGAATTAATCGGTGGAAAAAACCTAACGTATCTTCTGAATTGTCAGATAAAATATATTTTCTCAAACGAGCTATAGATCTTAATTTTAAATTTAACAATTCGGCACGGATCGAGATTTAAAAATTCTGTTACACGATAAACCTTATAAATACCTAAGTCTTGAACGGTTAATTCTATTCACATTCTCAGTTGTCATGGCCCGATGACTTGTATATCGTAAAATAAAAGTAAATCAATATGCATTATCAATAAAATTGTAACATTGTACGCAAACCACTCCCGCTTATGAATGTTAAAGTTGTTCTGATGGTCGAGAATGAGACTGCACATAACAATCTAACGTCTAGCGCATATTATGCAAAGAAACAACATTGTCTCATTTAAAATTTTAAATTGCCTTTATTTTACAATTGTTTTTTAATAAAGGCAACATTATATGATCCACCTAGATAACGCCAAATTCGATTTATTGATATCATAGGAATATTCACACCTGGAATATTTCATACAGCATTCATAACGTGAACTAGTTATGATAATATTTTTCATAAATGGAAACAACATTGTGACTGATCTTAAAACTAATATCAACTTTACTAAATGAATGAATTGAGCGAGCTTATAAAGCAAACTTATCCATATAAAACTTAACAAAGTGGATGGCATTTAATTTGACTTAACTCACTTACATTAAGATATAAAAATTAATTATTATGACAAAGGCACATCATTTTTCTTGTTTATTGTAGTAGTATTAATCTACAATATTACATTTGTGACAAGAATTTCTTACTTTATCATCATGGCAAGATTAAAGGTACCTGTTAAACGATAACTACATAAATCTAGTATGATAACCGAGTGAATGGCACACACAATTTAATTCGGAAGCAGATCATTATATCCTTTAACTCCTCGTTACCACGTCCGTAACGATGTTTTTAAAAAGAAGCCAATGTTCACACTACCAAATAAGACAATCGCTTTTCTCGGCCATTACTATCTTTTAGAATGTTTCGTAAGGCACTAAGAGATATAGATATATACAAAATGGTCCCACGGCCGTTTATGAAACGGTCGACCACGATTTGTGACATTTCTTTTATTTAAATAAACATATCGTTGTTGATGTTTTTCCTTAATAGTAAATTTCAATCTGAGATCGACACTTTAGAGACAACCTTATTTATAAATAATGAGCACATAATACGGAATGTTATGACACTGAATTTTAACGTTCACCACATAAACTTTATACTTACAATTTTAAGAAAAGATAAATTAAGAACACGGAAAGTGGTGAATATTTCTCTACGCAGACGAACATGTTACAAAAGATAAAAAAAAAAACATAATCAAAATAGAAAATTGTGCAACGACAGAAGAATTACAATAAGTTACAGTACTTTCGTGTATTTAAATTTTAATTTCGTCCGCGTCGTGTGTAGAATTAAGCGCAAAAGTGCAGCACTAGCGTTAATGTTCTAGAGGCAACTCGACGAAGGTGATGTCGTAGAGAGGTTCTTCTTCACTGGAGCTCGCCGGCCGCACTTCCAATAGAAACAGGTCTTCGTTGCAATAGTATGCCAACATCTCGTCATCAATTTTGGCCGTAATCCTATAATAATATATTTGACAATTAGTCCTCCGAAAATGCATTTTAATAACTTCAGAAAGGAGTAATCTGATCCATAACAATTTAGTTAACTAATTAAGAGATTAATATTTTTATTATTTTTCTTTTTTGCAGGAATAATTAATAAAAGGAATATTACTTATGCCATTGCAACAATTAGAGGAATTAAGGTCAGCTAGGGAATCGGGTGATGATATTTAATACTAAGCAAACATGAAATCCTCAAAGGGTCTCTATCACATTACAAGCAAGTGAAGTTAGTGGCGCGCCCTCTGAACAAGCGAGGCAATACTTAACGCGAGGCGGCCGGTATTTTTCAACAGAACTTTTTTAGAGGCCAATGAAAACCACTTACCCTTTCTTGTTCTTTCGATAAAGATTATTAATTGCCGAACTTGAAATTTTGTACTTATTCTCAATCTGAAAATGAGGAGAAAATAAAACAAATTACAATGGGCCTTCTGTTTTTAAACCGAGACGTCTCGTCTAACGGATCTAACGATGGCTCGTAACCGGTCTAGTGGTTTCACAAGAACAAAAAAGTAAGTCGCGCGAGGAGTGCGGGATCCGGTACGGCGGCCGCGCGGGTGTTAATTACAACATGCAGTTATGATGATCGTGTGGATTGTATTAGACGGGGTTATGAAGCGCCACATCGGTCAGAGCGCGCCGCGGGCGGCGGCCGCGCGGCCGGCGCCCGTGACGCGGACGAAGCGTCTCGATTCCTTTCGTTTACGTTACTGTGGAAGCCAAGTCTTCCTAAACGAATATCGAATTACGAGCAAACGAGAAAATCGATAGTCTCGTTTACTCGCGCTCTGCGGTTAGCCGACATCACCAAGGTTATTCTTGTGCTCACCGGGTCCTTGATACGTAACTTTGACTCGACGGTCGGTCGGTCAATGTGACGTGTCAAGTGTTATTGAGTGGTATGCGGTGGAACTTACGGCGTGCAGGAGGCCCTGCGTGGTGGGCGGTACGACGTGCAGCGGCGTGTACACGTCGTCGGTGTCCTGGCGCACGTACAGCATGACGCGCTCGCTGAGCGGCGGCGTCGACGTGCGCGCGCGCTTGCCGAGCACGCCTTCCAACTCCAGTGAGTCCTTTCTGTCGCTGTAGGGAGACAGTCCGCCTACATCCGATCGGTACCTATAGGATAACATATATATTAGTAAATTTTTATATCGATAATTTTATATTATAAAACACATTTTTGACCATAATTTTACATTTGACCATTAACTAAAATTAATTATACCTTCATATTTTTTTATAATTAAATGTAAGTGGATGTGGTATACTTACGCTGGTGCATCTGGTGGAAAGTGATTGTGAAATTTGAGCGCAGGTGCCTGAGGTTTCGCCGCATGTAAGAGGAAGGGTGAAGCACCTTTGAGGTGTGCCTCAGCCAATGCAGCTTCGTCGTGTCCATAGAATCCCTGTATGTCCATTCCTGTTAACTTATCGATGTCTTCTGCCGGACTGAACAATACTGGTGGTTTCGATAAGTCAGCCATTGAGTAAAATTCACTTCTCTCAGTCACTGGATGATAGATCTCATCCAACTTTTTCCTGTTTGTTGCTGACATTTTTCTTTTCGCTGCTCTCCTTTCCTCGTCTCTTGTTTTTCTTTCAGCCCCCTTCAACGTACACATTAAATATGAAATGCTGATCATGTCATTTAATTTATAATTCATTATACAATTCATTTTGAAAATAATCATGTTATATTAAAAGTGAAATATGATATTTTATGCAAAAGGACATATTATAATGATTTCTTACTTTGTCACAAAAAACTTTGATTTGGCAATATCCTCTGTGGTAGACTTGTGAGTCTCGTGGATCCTCGAAAGTGTCGATCTGAATATGTAATGGTAATCCCTGTAAGAAAGAAATTAAACAATATATTAGTAGCTGTACACGATTCTTTTTAGAGATAATATTTTTGGCATTTGTGTAATGTATCTATAACGATCTATTTACGAAAATACAATTCATGTCTGTTATGAATCTTGAATGTTAACGCAAAATTATAAGATTTGATACGTGTAACAAAAAAAAAAAAGTTTTGTAAAGTAAACAAATTACAATGGCTATTACACGCTTAAATCTAAGACTATCTCAGTATTGTAAAAAAAAAACAGTTTTTATAAATGTATATAAAAGGGATAATTGCGTAAAATTCACGAATAAGGAAAAAATATGCACGTGTCTGAATCGAATCGGTTTAAAACGTCTTAATTGCGCTCGTTCGAGGTCGTCGCTGCGGCGTCAGCGCACATACGATCGAGCTAATAGATAGTTGGACATAGGGATAAGGGTAGAGCATATCATCAACAAGCGATTAGCGGAAGGACTCGAGTATTTTTCACGACGCGTACGACCTTAAGTCACATGCTATTTATCGGGTAGTCGCGGCGACAATGCGGTTACCGACCCCGAGCCTTGATGGCGGCAACGACGTATCGTAACGTTAATTTAAATACTTTCAGTGCCGCAAGTTCAATTAACATTCTGGTATATAAAAAATGTGATTACATGTGTAAACTGTACTACCCACGTTAAAAACCTATATTTATTTAAGTACACATCCGTAGCATCGCTCGTATTTCAGGCCTAGCTTTTTAAGTGGCGAAATCTATGGGCTACTAAAGTTTTATTCATATATAATTTATATAAAGATTTGTTGATTGCCGTTACTGGTACCTATGCCAAAAAATTACTTAAGCAATATGTATTAAAAATCTATTATCGTAGATGCAATTTAAGAAATAAAAATACCAACCTTTACTCCCTTTTGACTGCTGAAATCCGTACTCAAACACTGTACAGCAATATTAATCTGAAAATAAGCATAAAATTATGGTTATTCATATAGATTATATGGAATTAAACATTATACGATAGTCTGCAACGTTCATATTTCCGAGGAGATATAACGTCAGGTGTGATCTGAACAGTTTTCCACGAGGTCTCTACCTTATGCACCGGGAATACGGCGCGCATCTAACGAGTTTTTATACTAAGGGCAGTAAAAAGCTTCAAGTGACAAGTTGATTTTAATGAAACTTATTGAAGGTTCGACGTAAGTGTGTAATAGCGTAGCAAGTGGACGCCGGGAGGCGGCAACCGAGGCTGGGCGCAAACTCATTACTGTGGTCTATGCAAATGACCCATCGCGTTTTTCCTCGCCGCCGACGCTGCTACCGATCACTGTCAGGGCACATATTATATGTCGCAAACTGCTCGCATCCGCTACGGCTATTCTCAGCAATCGTAAATAATTATTAATATCGATAACCGATTATTCACGCTTGAATAACGTGCCCAAGTAGAACCAAAACTAATTTTAGAATTTTAAACGGCTTGCAGCAGGAAAACACACAATTTCCGTTTCACGGCTTAAAGCTTAAATTTATAGTGAATTATCTTCATAGTGAATTATACAGATTACATTCTATATTTATATTTTAATGCTAGAGACTACTTTAGCTTTGTTAATATTCTTAATAGATGTTACATTCAGTAATACATTGTTTAATTAAACACAAATATTGAATAATTGTAATCTCGTCCACGTAATTAATGTTTTCAAATTAAATTCTTAGTTATGCAGTTATAATCTAAGGTAACAAGGTAAATCAGTTATGATTAATGTCTCGCCGGACAACTGTATAAAATCACGTTTACACAAGTAAATGTAAGCAGCTATAATACGCTTATTAAAATTCAAATACTTAATTTCTTACATTTTCGTTTAAAGATTAAATACATAACACATCATAATTAATTATAAAAAAATATTCTCCGAAACATGAGGCTTTGTTTCGTATGTTCAAGTACGACCAAATTTTTTTGCTTCATTTGCAGCACACCCATATAAGGTTGTCGGATTTTACTCTTTTTTCAATTAGTCCTTAATAAGTGTAATCAAATCGTGATCTGAATTTAAACTTCATAAAATAATGAGCTTTTTATAAATAATTCAATGTACACAGCGGTCTGTCTTATGTCTACTTATGGTTTTGTAAATACTATTAATTTATTTATTCCATTTAGAGAAAACGAGCAAGAGCCAAACATTGGACATTAATTCTTTCAATTACATACCTTAGCAGCGCTTTCGAGCGGGTTCCAGTAGACGGCGATAGCATTGTGGGCCACCTCCTCTATGCAGCCGGCGAGGCCGATGCTGTTCTTCGTGTCTGTAACAAAACCACAAGTTGTCATTAATCTTGTCTTCGGGTAACTGTGTACTAATGCTTGCGGAGATTTCGATTAAGATATCAACGCACAATACGTCATCGGCGACGGAAATTTATTTGCGGGGCGTGAATAATCACGTGATAGGATCGTTTCATCGGGAATTGCTATGTTTTCATTTCTGTTAGTATGCAATTAGTATGCGTGGACCTAAATACCAATCAGTCCTGCCTACAAACGTCGAGACAAATTCGCCTAACCTATTTTGTTTAAACTTTAAAATCGAATGCAACACTATGCATAATTTTACAATTATTTCTTGTGGTAGTCGTTAAATGAACCAAACGTCGAATGTAACGTTTTTACAACATTTTTTAACGGTTAAAGTTATATACGAAGCAAGCAAGCCACAATAATAAGTTATCTTTAAGATTTGTAGGTGTTCCGGTAAATAAGCGCACCGCCTTAAATAAGTCACAACGTTGATTTGTATTTTGTTACAGTTGTTTATTGCATTTGTAGTACGAGGGCTGCATTAACGGACAGGCGGTGGTCGTTAGTGAGTAATCGTGGTCGAGCGGCGTGGGCGCGCTATCAGTCGCGCCGCAATCTGTGCGGGCGCGCGCCCCGCTGACGTGTTTATGAGCAACGGGAGGACCGCCGCCCGCCCTCACGCACCATATTGTTTAACAGCTTCTTACAAATTTACGACTCGAAATGACAATGTACTTATACGAGTTTACATCTTTGCACAAACTGCATAATGCTCGCTTATTCTCTTTGTTGGTCTGTGATCCGTTTTTAATAGTCAATTAAACAATATAGATATGTACAAAACGTGTATACGAACATGTCAAATCTATATTTGCTATTTAGCGTTATGTTATTAAGGATAACACCTAATTTAGAAAGATCTAAAACAAATCTAAACAGACTGTTTAGTTTTGATTTAGATAGAAAAGACGCAATCACACAATCTACTTTCATCAGTCTATAAATACTTATTCGACATAGGTAATAGCTTCTAATCATAAGTCTGAATAACTATTAATTATTCAGATTTATATTGATAAAATTCAATTACAAATAACGTCTTATTATTATTAAGCGTAGTCAAAATGTAAATATCAAGGGCCTAATCATTAATCAGTGAAGCGTGACGTAATGAAAACTGACAAAAGAAATAAGTGGGTAAACCAAGGAGCTGCGCTGCAGTGAAACGGCCAGTGGACACGCGATACAAGAAGACATGTACGTAATCGGAGAAGGTATTGTGTAGAGGCGCGGTGCGTTGCGGCGCAGGACCTCTCCCGTCCCCCCCCTTCCCCCTCCCTTCGCCTCCCTTTGCCCCATGGTTGCGAGGCTCCGCGCTTTCACACGCCTGCGCACAGGTGTCCAATATCGCCCTTGACGGTGCCTCCAAGTTCGTTGCATTTGTTAGACATCTCCCGTAACATCATATCATCACCGTGTTAATTTAACACAATTATAACTTCATTGACATTTGTCCTCGCATGGTTTTTTCCGTCTTTATGCAAATTATAACTTACTGTTAATGACTAATTTAAAAACAATGTCGATTAGAATAATGTGACGTCAATGTTATTTTTATTATCGCTGAGTTTTATATTACTTACTAGTTTTTCACTACCGTATTTTCAATAGAACCTTTACTTTTAAATTTTATTTTTTAACAATTTTAATTTTTACTCTTTCATTAAAACTATAATATACCTACTCGTATATTTCTGTGTTTCACATAACATACAGAGTGAATACCGCGATAAGGTAAAAAATCTTGGGACACGAAAGTTATGGAATTCCTACGTGTTTGGACATCATCATTTTATATAATATAATAACATAACAAAGTAAAAAATAAAACTTGACTAACATCGAGATAAGCTAGAAACCTTGACATTAAACTTGGCCCGGCCGCGCGAATTAATGGCTTCCATGTTTTTATTTTCCTTGAGATTAAATTTATAGGCACTGCTAGTGGCCACAGAGTCACTCATTACAAATGCTATGAGTCTCAGTTAAGTAATGTTAGATTGTATAAAGTGTCATATATCAGCGCTGTTTATTTCAATAAGCATGTCAGAAGATTAATAAGCGACCGTTCTGTTTATTACGCAATACTTTATCTGACTACTTAGCTCGTGATTTGGGTTAATTTTCATGTTACCTTATAACAAATTGTTTGTTTGTCACTATGACTGCTTTATGTTTTATTTTTCCGAGATCAGTAAAAAAATATTGAATGTAAAAGTTTCGAGTAGCATGTATACCTATTGGTTTAATGTAACACAAAAATATTATCTGTGTAGCAAAACACGGCACGCGGGCGCGGGAGGAGGCTCGCCGCGCAATTAACATGCTAATGAACGCGCTCCCCGATATCATCGCGGTAATTATGTCCGCGCGCGTCTATATCGCTCCTTTACTTATAACTCGACTCTTCATTTTAGACAACTCGGCAGATATCATGCGATCAGTGTAATGTCGATTAAACTCTTCAAAATAGTCGCTGCGTGTTTAGAATTCATGTCGACAAATTCAATGGATACTCCGACGTCTTGACTGGAACGGAGATTTCTTACGATTTTTACGATTTCCTGTTACTCTTTTCTCGAGTTCATAAAGTCGGCTATCTCTATTAAATATCATTTTACTCGACCACACTACCGGGAAACGTGAACGCAATGTTCGATTTTAATTAGTTAATATGAAATGTTGTCATTATGTGTAGGTACGCGAGAGAGTAATAGAGACGAGGTTATTCGATACCGAATACGGCGCCACAGGTTTTATTTTTAGACGTGAGAATTAATAGATCGTAGGGTGTGGAGGATCCGCTCGTCGTGTGTTATTTATGCAAATGTCCTAACGACATATAATGGTGGGTAGCGCGGTGCAGTTGCGTCTCCGCGGCTATCTGCCTCGCAGCACGGTAATTAGGTCCTGCGTGCCGGCCGAGTGCCGCCCGGGCCGCCGAGGCCACCGCACGCAACTTCTTCTGCATGTTTCTATGTCGCCTCGAGCACGACGAACCATGTTTTTTTATGTATATAGTAACTTGAGCTCTTGCATTAGCTACCGTCTTAACATTATTCTCGCACACGACTCATTGTTTTCCAATTACTCTTATTTACATAAACTTATTGTAATTACTGAACGTCACGCAATAATGTAGCTGCAGTGTTTATAGTCTAAACTTACCGGCATCTAGTATCCTCTGTTTGACTGAATGTTGTCTGCCGTGCCAAAACTGCCATGCTTTAATTTCATCTTCTGGCGACTTTTCTTCTCGGAACATTAGCATCACGACGCTCTACAAAAAAGAAAAGATTAATTATTATACATATTATATCGTAAACATACGTAAGTATGACTATATAGTACAGATTACGTCGAAATATATTGTGCCAACGTATTTATATGAGTAAATTATGTCGCTATTATATTACCTAAAATATGTTACCATAATTCGAGCTTTAAATACTATTTCCATTCAGACGGTAGGTGAAATATGCTGCTAAAGCGATTTCTATAGACAGGTTAGAAAATAAGCGAAAAAGAAATGGCTTACGCCAGGCGTGGTGCCAGGCTGGCCATATAGGGCTAACGACGAGAAAGCACCTCCGATCGTCGCCTTTGATTGATGGATCGGTACGTTGTTCGGCGACGGTCGGCCGCGCCCTGCTCCTCTACGTCGATTTACGTATGTATGAATCCTTATAAATAATATCGTACGTCAAGTCTTACTGCAAATTACTGAAAATATTTTATCGGATGTATACGGGTAACTGATTGGCGTAGAAATTGACAATTATGTACCTAGGAACGCAATTAAATATCGCAAGGACCCATGGTTACAGTGTTAGCAACGGGTAATAAACACGATGTTTTATTGTGAATGGATGAATTTATGAGTAATTTGCGCCGGCGAATAGCTCTACGTTTCAATAAGGGGGACACGGGCTTTCTCCGTAGATCGGGCGCTGCGTAAACTCAACGGAACCGCGCATACTAATAGATACTCCACGTATAAAATTATAACGGTATACACCGCCTCTACATAAGCACATAACATCGATATTAATAAATATAAATATTTACTGCTTTATTAGAATTCCTAAGAGACATAAGTATTTTTGGAAATACATAATGCATGGTTAACTGTAAATCGGTTCTACTAGGCATATAATTCGTTCCACGGCATTCAAAATGCCACTCAAATTTGGGTTTATTGCCGCTAATAAATATTCAGTTTATTTGTTTTGTTATCGTTATTCATTCTATTATTTAAGGTGTGTATAATAATATAAATATCGACCACGAATAAATGATTCATAACACTTAGCGACTAATTTAAAGCCGAACTGGTAATGGTTTACGTAATTTAGTGTCTATTTTAAAGTTGCGATTGATAATGAACAATGTAGCTATTGTCGCTCGACAGAGATACATTGCTGTAATCAACAATCTTAAATGTCTGAATTAGGTAACAATTACAGGCAAGGCTACATCGAATTAAAACACAATCGGTCTTTATTATTTTTAATATTT
>DVXP01000058.1:0-32642 GCA_018235645.1 Junonia grisea | reverse complement strand
AAATGTAATGAGTTTGTAACTGTGTTTGTTTTGTCATTAGAACTGTACTCGCACCGTCGCGACGACAAATAAGACCGTTTAGATGCGAATAAGTAGATAAATATTTACAACATTAACACGCCCTTTCTATATTTGAGTTGCAACATTTAATAAATTAATGAGCTACTTTGAAATGTTAATATTTTTTTAATTTTAATATTTTGATTAGCCATCTTTTCATACTCCTGCCTGCAGCCATGCTCCCCATAATTTTGTTTTTTTTTCGCAAAAATATTGTATTTTTATTTTCGCTGAAAGCTATATTTGATACATCTACTTACCTATAGAACGATTTGTTAAAATTTCTAGGCGTTGTATGCGATATTTCACTATGTACCTAATAAATACTTACATTTAAATCAACGCTAAATTTTTACTTATTTTTCTCTTACGCAACAATACTTAACATTGCCATTTTTTAAAATTATTCGTTACGTTGTAAAACGCTCCATTATAAAGTTGAAACTAAACAGGAATCGAAAAACAAAAATCGAACTTTATCCTTTATTATAATAACGTAACATACGAATATAAAACCTAGTCCGCACGAGCAAGGCTAGCCGCCATCTCGTGTAGCCTCGCACCGTTATGATTCACGGAGCCCGAGCGGCCATATGGCGCGACTGGGTCACTCAGCCACGCTCCGAGGAACATAGCACTCCACGCCACTCTCCACCCTAATCCCTGGACATAGAGAACACTTTCCCGTAACGTAATATACGAGATAACATCTAAAGCCTATAGCATTCCACACCTGTATGGACATGGGAATGATTTTTTTGCGATTGCGATTTTGGTAATGAGATGGCATCTGAGATGTTAGGTTTGATTTAAGATTTTATTGGTTTGGTTGAGTTGTGATAATGTATAAAATGATAATGTAGCTTGAGGCCAGCGTAATGGTAGACAAAAATTTGACTGTATGTTATTCTGATTTGTGGCTTTAACTTAAGTGCAATATTTCAAGAATTAAAAAAAAAATAAAAAAGCACTTCTTTATGTATTATGTATATTTATAGAAGAGATATATATGTTATGTTATTTGTTTAATAAAAAAATTCGGGAATCAATAACATTTACAAATATTAAAGTTTAATATGCATCTTTCGTTGTGGGATGTTTTGTCGTGGTTGACAAGTGAACTCATATAAAGTCGGGGTAGTTAGCTTGTAGGTATTCACAGATATAGCGCTGGTTCCAAATGATTGGGTTACCTCCACGAGATCATTGCTAAGGGCTTGAAATCGATACAAAAGGCCGCGACGTTCCGAGAAATATTCATAGGTCACTGTGATATACAAGAACAATCAATTCTATCTGATCACCATTCAGATCTAGTACTTAATATTTACTTGAGGATCGAACCTGCAACCGCTATTAAAGGCACTTATAGTACCACTTCAGCAGAGCGATGTTCATAATAAAAAATCTTACTTTATTTTTAAGTAGAGTCATCTATGAATCTTTTTGAAACTAAAAAGTAGCTTTCGATTAGTGTGTGGTTAAAATCAACCAACTTACGTTAGTATTATTGGCTTAACATTTGAAATTGAAATATATTTGTTTGTGTATTCAATGCATATTCCTCAATTGTAATTATCATAATTATCTTTATCAGTATCGCATGACAACGTCGTCTTTGTGTTTATTCAATGATTGCATAGAGAATATCGTGATTATTTAGAATTTATTTGTGAACGAAACTTCATATAAACAATAAAAGATCTAACAAGGATGTGGAAGGGGTTTGCCTCCTCTCGAGTCCGGTAGGCATCATAAATTTGAAGTTTAACAATAAGTTAAACTGTACGAACATACAAACATCAATGTGATTATTATTATTTACATATTTATTTAGATTTTCGGTTTAATTAATTTGTTCATTTTTTGGATATTAAACATTATTATTTTCGTTAAAAGAGCGATTTTTAAAATTCTTTCGCCGTTGGAACGCTGTATTTTCCCTGATTAACATGAATAACATGATATAGTCATCAAGTACATATCCTACCTTATACATTTGTTTAGCCCGTGTAAAGTCAGGGCCGCTTGTAGCTCACTTAGAGTATATATGTAGCAGTCATCTTGCTGAATCAGCAATTTCATTGAATCACTAGCGCGTTCATTTAATGACGACATTTAATTGAAAGACTAAGGTCGAACGTTGATTGAACAAACGTCACTTAACGTCCTATAGAGCGGACGTAATCAGTCAGGTTATTGAAATTTAGTTCTGTAGGTCATTTTGAGAAAACGTAAAAATTTAACCAGATGACTGCGAGATATACAAACAAGCTAGTATGAAGAAGGAAATATTACAGAGTGGGTCGAGGCTACATAGTGGATAGCGAGCCAATTGATCGAGGGTACTGGTGGCCTTATGAAATTCATTTCTCTGACACCGGTTGCCACGGCAACGGCCGGATTTATGATACCGGTCAATTGATACTGACCCTAATTAATTGTAAATGCGGTGAATCTATCAGGTACTAATAATGTATCAAATTTTCTGATATGATTTCGTGGTTAAAGGAGAGTAGTCTATCGTCGAAGCTTGAAAGGAAAAGAGTATTTAAAACCTCAATTTATAAGAAGCAAATGAAAGTCTTAAAAATTTAATATTTTTTACCATATCATTGTTAGAAAATTTCTCCATTTCTCGTCGAAACTAAACTCGGATTTTTTTGAATAAAATAATAAATTACTCGTTTTTTGTCCGTTGAAAATGTTTTAGTTTTTATATCATAAATCACTCGGTGACGGCTAACGTGAAAAATATACGCAGGCTTGATACTAAAGTTATAGGTACAGACGTTAGTGTGTCGAAAATGTTCCACTTTGGTGTCAGTCATTTTATTCTTCACGTCTTTCAAATCGATCGAAATTTACCAACCGCCTTCATATTCTTCTAATAACTCTGAAAACAACATAGTATAATTGTGGCTTTGATTAGAGTTATTAATGATTTTATTAATTTCTGGTGACGGTAAACAAATAAGAATAATATCTTTAAATTTTTGGTCAATTGTGGCTCTTCTAAACTTACATGTTGGCTATCTATAAGATACTGGTACATCGAACAGTTGCCAACAAAACTCGAACAGAACAAAACAGAATATAGAGAAAATAATAGTTGAAATGGCGACACGGTTTAAATATAAAAATCGAATAACAATTAATTAACTCATCATCATATTATTTCGTACTTAATTAATTCAATACAAAGTAGCTAAATTTTAACGCGTTTATTTAACGCGTTTAAAATAATAATAGCATTACTAACGGAATCTGACTGATGACTACATCCCGTGCAAATTTGCTACACATGGCAAGAATTTTAACATTTTTTTTTTTTGGTCTGAAATCATTAACTTTTTTACCAAATGTTTTTAATTTCATGGACGGTGGTTCGAAATGTACCGTTCCCATTTATCATATCGTTGAAATAGCCAGACTGTATGACACACGATTTCTTTAACGTCTACGAGTGGCCATTATAACTGTATTGTTTTAATTTCAAATGATTACGAAAAACGGAAACCCCTAAATATCAGTAAATCAACCAACCAAAGTGGATGAATGTGGATAGTGGATTCAAATTTTAAAAACGCACCGCAGGCTTTTCTCAAATCACATCTTGATTAGCTGTGCCGGTAAACGACTTTTTTAAGTCAAGAAACCAGGATTTTGGGTTGGTGACAAATAGCTTGTCAAATTCTCATGTTAGGGAACTTATTCCTCAATATTGTATATTGCTGTTATTTATACGAATTCATTATTCAAATAAAAAACGGCAGGATCAGAATGTCTTACAATTTTACTGATAGTTACCGATTTACCGATAGTTTTTCCTATATACGTGACGTGTATAGACACGAAAATAAAGCGATCGTCACTATTGTAAATACTGAGAAATATACGGATTTAAAATAGTGACCGTTGTTTAAGAATCTGTTCTATTCGCTGAAGCGAGGCTGCAGACTTAAAACAAACACTAAATTCGTCCCGTATATTCTAGAACGTATTTGTATATTTCGCTTTTTATTTCACGATTACACGTTAAAGTTAGAACAAACGATTTAAATAAAACAAGTTTGAACGGATTTAAATAGGGTATATTAATTATTTTCATAATAATCGCGAAAATCTAAGACAACATTCTATAGAACAAACGATTTAAATTTAAATAATCCAGTTAGAAAAATAAGTGAATATTTATAGCGGGAAAACATGTATAAATGTGTTATTTCATAACAGCGGCGAGTTGGGCGGGCGCCAGCACCCACGCAGGCGTCCAAATAGCCCGGCTTACTTGAATCCTCGTGAAATACGCTCCGGCCGCGCAGCTGCCGCGTCACATCACCCGGCTATGAATTTATGATTATGAACACTATTTACGCGATGTTAATTATCATTGACATTGATTCTCGAACTAGGTTGAATTCTGAATAGCAGATGAAGTATTAAGTTACAATAACTCTCACTGATATATTGTTAGTAAGAGCCTGCATGAAATGATGATCGAGAAAAGAAATAAAAAATATGTTTTAATTAAAATTGCCCATTGTTCAGATATTCATGAATCTCTTAATAACTGAATCCGTGTATTGTATTAGAGTTACATTTTTACGGATGCTTAAAGAATAGAGAAATATGCATGCCAAATTTTCCAATTATTCGTCAACAAATTGTAATAAAATTTACAAAAGTCACAACATACCTAGAACAAGGCAAAAACTGACAAGCATTAAAAAATATTGTTAACATTGCTGCCCTACTGAATTTCTAGTTATTTATATTTGTAATCTTGAGTGGCGAAACAAAGAATATATTTATATTGTGTTTTTTTTTATCATTACTTGCTTCAAAATCGAAGCTTTATGTTACTTTTATTAAATAGTAATTTTTGCTTGCGGCGTTCAACACACACGTTTATACGTATAGGTAATATGTAATTTGTTACTCACGTGTACAAAATGTAGTAATTTTATTATTCAAGCGATTCTACCAACGAAGCTATGAGAACAATTTAATAAAACAGACATTCTTGGTCTCCTGTCGCATGGGGCCCGTGACCTTGACCTCAAAACACCATGGAGCCACGATGGCCTCGCAGATGTGATGGTGTAATCCCTTGGCACAACGCTTCGTGGCCGATTGTTTAAACAGAGATTAATTGTCTCAACTCTTGCTATATTTAGAACTATTTTGATTTTACCAATCGTTTTTTTATAGTAATGATTTTAAATCTAATTCATACTGTATCATATATAAACACGTTTATAATATTATTATTAAAAATGTGTAATACTTACTTACTCATTAGAAATTCTTGCGAACTTTGAGTTAACATATGAGTTCGTCGAATGATGAATATTATATTATCAGAATAACGAATAGATTCAGATAGTACACAGATTATTTTGATTCTTGATTCTTTGGTAATGTGATAATGCTCATTGTGTTCTACAAAATAACTGTCTATAATCTGACCTTTATTATTATTATAAGGAACTCAGCGTTGATGGCCGCTCTGATTTCCCTCGAATGTAGAGCTTTGGTCGTTTTCAATTTATTAAATATATAATTTGGTAGTCGGGCCCTAGCGCTTCTGTGCAAACAAGTATTAAATTAAACATTAACACAAAACCTAACCTAACATAGACTGCCCAAATCACTACTCTACCTTTCGCCTTCAAAAAGTCGGTTAGTAAACTTAAACGGCAGTATTTAGCGAAATAAAAATATAGATAACTTTTAATATGATAATTGTTGTGTGACATGATTAAGAGGAACAAGGTTTATTACATAATATTGAAGCATTAAATAAGAAACCGCGTAAAAACTGCGGTGTATCGAGAATTCGCCACGGCCGCGGACCGGTCCTCGGCGACCGGTCGTAGGGCCGCAAAATGTGCACTTCATGTACTCGTTGCAGTAATCGTTACGGCGTTTGTACGACATATTTTGAGATGTTTGGAATATGATACGGTTTTTACCGCTAGCTAACTACAGCCGCAGCGGTACTTGTCGACGCACGTTAGCGAATTGCTGTTTTGACGCTGTATTTAATAACTTATGTTACCTATTTTTATAAGCGGAATATTTTGTTTGCAAATACCGAAAAGGACGTCAAAATCAATATTTAAAATATTACATTTTGAATATTTAGTAATGATTTCAAATAATAGAAAATTTTTCAAAATAATTCGATATTTATACGTAAATATGTGCGTAAACCGTGTCTACCGAAATGGCGTTCGTAATAAGATCCGAGTGGTGTGTACGAAAATAGACGGCCGAAAAGAGCTCGTGCGCCTCGTCAGCGCTGACTCACGCGCCGCCGTGCAGCGGACTATCTCCAGCTACATTCACACTAATCAGATGAACCACAGCTTACACTCCCAAAACAGTCCGCGACCAAACATAGCCATCACATCATCACGACTGCATGATGCCAAGTATGCCATGTATGCGAAACAATACTAATTCTTAAACGATAATGTTTAGTTTTTAACTTGTATATCAACAATTTATATTTAAATTATAACTCAGATGCTTGTTAATATGTATAAGTACATGCATACTTATCGTATATTTTGTTTGTTGCAGTTGAGAGCGCCGGCGGTGACCGATTACAAATCACTTCAGGCAGACCTGGAGACCCGTCTCCACCGATTTTCGAGCAGATATTTAAAAATGCAAGGTTCGCACAAGGCGGTAACGCTAAATTTGAGGGGAAACTTAGAGGTAACCCAACACCCGTTGTATCGTGGACCAGAAAGAAGGCACCCTTAGTAGAATGTAATAAATACAGCATGAGTTACAATGAACAAACCGGCGACGTATCTCTTCTTATCAAGCAGATCGGGCCCGGAGATGAAGGGGAATACACTTGCACAGCGCGGAACCAATATGGTGAAGCGATTTGTTCTGTGTACATCCAACCAGAAGGCGTACCCGTTCCCGCCCATCAAGCTTCACAGCAACAAAGTTACAAACACGTTAGTGAAAGTGTTGAACACAAATCTTATGGAACGCAAGAATATTCAACGGAACAATCCCGACAATCTCAAAGGTACGCGTATACAAATGGTTCATCAGATTTTTCGTCGACTGAAGATTTTAAAGTTGACACTTTCGAATATAGATTGTTGAGGGAGGTGTCTTTTAGGGAAACCATCACTAAAAGGTACATCGGGGAAACTGATGTCCATATCAGCACTGAAGTCGATAAGACATTGGGACCGGTATCGCCGCCAAAAATATCACAGAAACCCAGAAATTCTAAACTCCAAGAGGGTGCCGATGCACAGTTCCAAGTGCAATTGTCGGGTAATCCTCGACCACGAGTCACGTGGTTTAAGAATGGCCAGAGGTTAGTTAACTCAAACAAACACAACATTATAAATACTAATAACCAAACGATCCTTAGGATAAGAAACACACAAAAGTCTGATGCTGGTCACTACACTCTCTTAGCTGAAAACCCCAACGGATGTATCGTTACTTCAGGGTACCTTGCTGTTGAATCCCCTCAAGAGACTTACGTACAAGACCAAAAGTCACAGTACATAATTGATACTCAACAAGTAGAGACTGAAAGAATAGAAGTAAGTGAAAAAGCCCTTGCTCCGCAGTTTGTAAAAGTCTGCCAAGACCGTGATGTCACGGAAGGAAAAATGACGCGATTCGATTGCCGCGTCACAGGCAGACCTTATCCAGAAGTCACGTGGTTCATTAACGAGAGACAAATTCGAGACGATTATAATCATAAGATTTTAGTAAACGAATCCGGTAACCATGCACTTATGATTACCAACGTTGATAGAAGTGATAGCGGTGTAGTAACTTGTGTGGCGCGAAACAAGAGTGGAGAAACATCATTTCAGTGTAGATTGAACGTCATCGAGAAGGAGCAAGTTGTCGCTCCTAAATTCGTTGAACGTTTTAGTACTTTGAGTGTGCGAGAGGGAGAACCTGTTAGATTGAATGCGCGCGCTGTTGGCACACCTACACCGCGGATCACATGGCAGAAGGACGGTGTTCCGATTATACCCAATCCAGAGCTACGAATTAATACCGAAGGTGGAGCCTCGACATTGGATATACCTAGAGCTAAGGCGTCGGATGCGGCATGGTATCAGTGCACAGCACAAAATGTCGCAGGCTCCACAGCCACTCGGGCAAGGCTTTATGTGGAAGTACCAAAAGAGCCTCCGCCTGAGCAAAAACGTCTGCACTTACCCCGACCTACAAAAATAATCGAGCCGGAGTAAGTATTATACAATATAAGAATTTTATTTTGAAGTATACATCTATTTTATTCTGTCTTAACTAAAATTAAACAATCCTATTGTTTTAGGCCTGCTCCTGGACCGGAAATTATATATTTGAGGCACGTGGAAAGAGCACGACCATACGTTCCTCCGGGTGAAGAAGACCGAGTTTATCCTCCACCACAGTTCATTGTTCCACTGAAGAGTGTAACACAAATGGAAGGTGGTAAAATTCATTTTGAAACGAGGATAGAGCCGGTCGGAGACCCAACGATGAGAATCGAGTGGTTGAAAAACGGACAAAGTATTGAAGCTAGTAAGTGCCTCATATTATTTTAAGTTATTAATAGAATTAAAAAAAAAAACAATATTTATAACGTGTTTACTATATTGTTTTAGGTTCAAGATTTACTTCAATATTCCGTTTCGGATACATATCATTAGACATGCTCAGTCTTAATATTCAAGATAGTGGTGAATATACATGCCGAGCAGTAAGTGCTACGGGTGTGGCTGAAACCAAAGCAATGCTGCAAGTGACTCCTAGAGCAACTATTGAAAGAACTAGTCAACATCCAGAAAGTTTGCAATATATCCAACAATTGGAAGATTATTCTAAATACCAACATCAGGAGTCTATTGAAGAACAAACATCTCAACGGCCACAGTTTATAAGGCCGTTACAAGATCTTGGCGAACTACAAGAAGGAAGAAATGCGCACTTTGAAGCGCAATTAACTCCAGTCAGCGATCCTACTATGAGAGTTGAATGGTACAAAGATGGCAAGTCTATAACAGCCAGCTCGCGAATCACAGCAATCTTCAACTTCGGCTACGTCTCCCTTAACATCATGCACCTACGGGCTGAAGATGCAGGTTCGTATACAGTGAGGGCTGTTAATAGATTAGGTGAAGCCATCAGTACCGCAACAATACGGGTAGCGGCTAGGAGTACAGTTACGGCAGATCTTGGCATACCTGAACAACGTCGATACATAGAAAAGACTGAGCAATTAGAAGCATATCAACAACAACAGAATCAAAAATACTACCAGGAAGTGCCTGAAAGTACGCAGAGACCAGAATTTAAGACACCAATTAAAGATCAAATCAATATCAAAGAAGGTGGGTTTGCACATTTCGAAGCTCGCCTCGAGCCAATTGGTGATTCTACATTAAGAGTAGAATGGTTGAAAGATGGACGTCCAGTTGAAGCTAGTTCAAGAATCACAACGTTCTTTAACTTTGGATACGTTGCATTAACTATTAAATCTGTAACTATTCATGATGCTGGGCATTATACATGCCGAGCCTATAACGCACTCGGTCAAGCCACGACTAGTGCTAACTTGACTATTATTACCAAGAAAGATATTATTGCTGAATCACAGCATCCTGGTGGACTAGAGAAGATTCAATACCTAGAAGATTCTAGTAAATATTCGAAACGAATGGAGGAAGATGTTAGAATTACCCAAAAACCTAGATTCCTTGGTCCATTGAAAGGAACTAATAAAATAGTAGAGGGACAAAGTGCCCACTTTGAAGCAAGAGTAGAGCCACAGAGTGATTTAACTATGACTGTGGAGTGGTACTTCAATGGAAAGCAAATTAAATCTGCTAATCGAATCCAAACTTATCATGATTTTGGTTATGTTGCTTTGGACATTACAAGCGTTCGTGCTGAAGACGCGGGCGTTTACACAGTTGTAGCCCGCAACGCTGCTGGAGAAGCACAACTCAGTGCAAATATGTTCGTAGAAAGTAAGTAGAAAACAAGTTTTCTTTTTTAATTTTATTGTGAGATTATTGTTAATTAGATATTATTAATCTGTTTCTTTTCTTTTTAGCCCGATCGAGTATTGATACATCAAGTATCCATCGTGGATTATATGAGAAAACACGTCAAATAGAAGAATCGAAATTCGTTGAGCCCATGTATCACATTGAAGAGATCTCAAAATCGAAACCTGTTTTCGTACAGCCCTTATCGGATCCACAACCCGTTTCCGAGGGTAAAAATATTCACCTTGAATGCCGATTGGAGCCTATGGGTGATCCTACAATGAGAGTGGAATGGTTCCACAATGGAAGAGCGGTCACAGTAGGCTCCCGATTCAGAACTTACTATGATTTTGGATTTGTAGCTTTGGATATTATCCATGCTACATCGGCTGACTCAGGTGAATATACGGTTAGAGCAGTAAACCATTTGGGTTCAGCTCATACGTCTGCAATGGTTCGAATCATTGAAAGATCAGATATTTTGACCGAGACTCAAAACGAACAAGCTGTTGAGCAAATTCAAATGTTAGAAGATGCGAGTCGTCGTAGCAGACAAGTACAAGAAGATATAACGGTCATGCAAGCACCACACTTTTCACGGGCGTTGCATAATATTGAAACCGTTGAAGGCACCAATGTGCACCTAGAATGTCGACTGCAACCAGTTGGCGATCCAACTATGAAAGTAGAATGGTTCTGCAACGGCAGACCTATCAAAACAGGTCACCGGTTCAGACCCGCTTATGAATTCGACTACGTCGCTTTGGATCTTCTGAGCGTCTATCCTGAAGATTCAGGCGTGTATACTTGTCAAGCGACAAATCAATTAGGTGAAGCCGTCACATCTTGTGCTTTACGGGTAATGGCAAAGAAAGACCTAATATTTGACTCACAACATCCTTCTGGTTTGGAAAAAATTCAATACTTAGAAGATGCATCTCGTTATAAGAAATCGGACATTATTGATGAATCTATAAACATCAAGCCACGCTTTGTGACGAAGCCAAAGTCTATTGACAATGTGAAAGAAGGCAATCATGTACACTTCGAGTGCAAACTTGAACCAGTAACTGATTCTAATCTAAAAGTTGAGTGGTTTAAGAACGGCCAACCAGTAACAATCGGCCACAGATTCAGACCAATCCACGATTTTGGTTATGTAGCTCTCGACATCATTGATCTTATTGCCGAAGATTCTGGCATTTATACATGCAGAGCTGTTAACCTTGTCGGCACCGATGAAGTAAGTTGTAGATTAACTTGTCGAGAAACAGCCGATATTATTAGAGCTACTCAGAACGAAGTAGGTTTGGAGCAAATTCAAGTTTTAGAAGACAGATCTAAGTATCATAGAACTGATGTTATTGACGAAGTTACTACTCAAGCACCAATATTCACAACATCATTGAAAAATGTTGAAATTAAAGAAGGCCAACGTGCTCACTTTGAGTGTCGGCTGATTCCAGTATCTGATGCAACCATGAAAGTAGAATGGTATCATAACAATAAGCCACTGAAAAGTGGTTCAAGATTTACAGAAACAAACAATTTTGGTTTTGTTGCACTCGACATTATGTCTTGTTTACCAGAAGACTCTGGTACATACACCTGCAGAGCTATTAACGCTCTTGGAGAAGCTGTAACTTCAGGAACTGCTATCGTACATTCAAAGAAATCAATTTACTTAGAATCACAGCACGAAGGCGCTTTGCCAAGACTGACGCAATTGGAAGATTCTTCGAGACACCAAAGACAAACAGCTCAAGAAGAATCAGTAACCCAAGCGCCGGTCTTTACAATGCCCATGAAAGACATAAGAGTAGCTGAAAATCAAGCAGTACATTTCGAAGCTAGATTAATTCCTGTGGGTGATCCGAAATTAAGAGTAGAGTGGCTACGAAATGGAGTTCCTATTGAAGCTTGTAAGTTCCAATAATTTCGTTTGAAATTAACTTTTTGGCGATAAAAATGGTCTGTTAATATTTATATCTACTCTTTTTTTTTCAGCAAATCGTATTACCACCATGCATGACTTTGGCTACGTCGCTCTCAATATGAAGTACGTAAATCCTGAAGACTCGGGTACATACACATGTCGTGCTATTAATGAGCTCGGAGAAGCTGTAACATCATCTACTCTTTTCGTTCAATGTAAGTACTTTATTTTATTTACATTTAACATATTACATAAATTTCATATATCATTTTACTTATGACTTTAATTGTTTATATTGGGATAACCTTACTATAGTAACGCATATAAATATTTAATAGTGTAAGTTGTTAATATCTTAATAAAATAAAATATAAAAACCTTGTGTATATTTATATCAATAAATAATTTTCTTTTAGCTAAAGCCTCTTTGCAATTAGAGACAGTACATGAAACAGCTTTACAAAAGATCCGACAGCTAGAGGATACCTCCCGCTATCAGCGTCGGGAAGAGGTTGAAGTTGCTGTAAATCAAGCTCCACGCTTCATAACACAGTTGAACGGTCCTTCAAAACTAGTAGAAGGCCAGAGTGCACATTACGAGTGCAGAATAGAGCCTTACCCCGACCCGACCATGCGAGTCGAATGGTACTTCAATGGCAAAGTCCTTCAAAGTGGACATCGTTATCGCACAGCCTATGATTTCGGATTTGCGGCCCTTGATATTCTTACAGTATATGGTGAAGATTCTGGAGAATACACATGTAAAGTTATTAATAACTTAGGCCAGGCCGTATCGTCTATCAAACTGAATGTTCAATGTAAGTTGGCGTGATACTGGGTTATTTAAGTTTTATTATTTGCTTTCTATAATAATATTTATATTTTATTTTTTTTAGCTAAGGAATCCATTATTAGAGACACACAGCATGAGAGCGCTTTGGAGAAGATTCAATACCTTGAAGACGATAGCAGGTACAAGCGAGTGGTCAGAGAAGAAGGATTTGTTGCTGAAAAGCCACAATTCGGAAAGCCTCTCAAAAATGTACACGTACCGGAAGGTCAACCGATACATTTAGAGGCTACTTTAACACCTGTTAATGACCCCACTATGCGTGTGGAATGGTATTGCAATGGAAGGCCGATTCAGCAAGGACACAGATTTAAGACTACCTACGACTTTGGATATGTAGCGTTAGACGTCCTGTATGCTTATGCTGAAGATTCTGGCACTTACATGTGCAAAGCGACAAACGCAGTCGGAGAAGCTGTCACAACCAGTTCTGTCAACGTGGATGGTGAGACATTTTGATAATTGTATTCGTATTCTATACAGATATTTCTTAAACTAAAAAAAATATGTGTTATTTATAAGCAGATCAGAAGCAGATGTGTTATTTATAATCAAATCTCTATTCGTTTTCATTAATTTAAAATAAAAAATAAAGTATACCTAATATATTTTTTTTATTTTAGCCATGGCTTCCCTGTACCTTGATACATTGGATGCACAACGTTTGAAAAAGATTAAAGAACTTGAGCAATACGAGAGGCCAAAAGCAGTAGAGGAAGAAAAACCGGGTCAACGACCGGTATTCCTTACTGCTTTGACCAGTCTCGAGAATCTTAAAGAAGGCGACCGAGCTCACTTTGAATGTAGAGTGGAACCTATAAATGACCCTGACCTTAAAATAGAATGGTTCTTGAATGGTCAGAAGATTAAGACAGGTCACAGATTCAGAACAACACATGACTTTGGATACGTCGCATTAGACATTTTATATTCTTACGCAGAAGACTCCGGAACTTATATGTGTAAGGCCACTAACAAACTCGGAGAAGCAGTTAACACGTGCACGTTGAAGGTTGCAAGTAAGTACATGGGATTAATTTTATAAATATATTTTGTTACAGTAATTTTTCGATACAAACTCTTCACATTAAATTTAACAATTTAACTTAGTACTAAAAGTAAAATCTATTAAAATAATGATATCAAGAAATCCTCAAGAGAATTGAAGACCTTATTTATATTATTTTGTTTTACGGTCGGCTTTGAAAATCAATATTAGATTGTTTATTTATTATTTTCGTGTTATTCTACACGTGGGGATATTATGCATGTCAATTATATACACAATATTAGGCATGTCTTTAAATATTCACATTCAGCTATTAATATTTTCATAAAATATTTATAATATAATATTCGTTTTAAATGTTATTAATATGATTTGTATTTTCATAGGTCACCGAAACATAATCTTGGATACTCAACATCCTAACGGTCTTGAAAAGATAAGGCAATTAGAGGCACAAGGTCATCAAGCACGCATTGAAGTTGAAGAGCCAAAAATTTCGCCTCCAAGATTTGTTACAGAACTCAGAGGAACAACACACGTTTTCGAAGGTCAAACGGCTCACTTTGAATGCCAAGTTGAGCCAGTACATGATCCCAATTTACGTATCGAGTTCTATCATAATGGAAAAGCACTGCAATCTGCGTCACGGTTCCATATCACTTTTGATTTTGGTTACGTGTCATTAGATATACAACACTGTGTCCCTGAAGACGCAGGTGAATACTCTGTAAAGGCAATTAATGCTCTTGGTCAATGTACTTCGTCGATATCAATGACAGTAACCGCAAAAGGCAGTATTATATCGGAATCTCAACGTCCAGAAGGTCTCGAGAAAATCCGAGAGTTAGAATCTGCAGAACCGTTTAAGAGGCCTGAAATACCAGAGCCGGTCACAAGGCAAAGACCTGTCTTCACTCAGCCGCTTCAAAATATCGACAATATTCAAGAAGGGCAGACAGCCCACTTTGATTGTAGACTCATCCCTGTTGGAGATCCAACCCTTAAAGTAGAATGGTTCAGAAATGAAAAACTTATCGAAGACAGTTCGAGGATCACCAAAACACATGACTTCGGATATGTTTCCATGAGTATTTCACATGTGCGTGATGAAGATGAAGGAGTTTATATGTGTAGAGCATCTAATTTATTAGGTGAAGCGGTTACAACTGCTGCTATGAGAATAAAAAGTAAGTCTAGTAAATATAAATTAATACGCCAGTATTATACTTAAAGCATATTAATATTAATGACGTAATGTATATTTTTACTTAATGTATAATTATACAAAAATAATTTAACAATAAAACGAATTCATTTTTTTACTAGCTAAGGCATCGATTCAAATGGACACACAACATCCTGAAGGAATGAGGAAAATCCAACAACTAGAGCAGCCACAGGCTAGAAAGCCCGACGAACCAGAAAAAGAATTTGAGAAACCAATCTTCACTCAAGTTCTAACTGGACCTTCTGAATTATGGGAGGGTCAACACGCTCACTATGAAGCCCGTGTGGTTCCTGTTGGTGACCCCAGCCTAAGATTTGAATGGTATATAAATGGAGTTGAACTTAAAATGGGTAAGTATTATCTGTTATTGTATTTCTGCCGTACTAAAATAATATTTACCTTTTTTTTGGGAAGTTTAGACATTGATTATAATTTAGAAAACAAAGAGAATTGATATCATAGTAACTTGCATACAGTAATTTAAATAAAACGTTTAGACTTCTATTGAGAAAGACTGTATTATGCTTACACTCACACGTTATATTAACAGCTATGGCGAGAAATAAAGGGTATTAAGTAACAAATAAAAAACATCATCTTATTTACAGGTTCAAGATTCCGCACTACGCACGACTTCGGTTTTGTTACTCTGGACATCAATTCGGTTGTAGCACAAGATGAAGGCATATACATGTGCAAGGCTATAAATAAAGCGGGAAGCACTGTATCTTCAACCTCGTTGAAAGTCAAAACGAAGTCTACAATTATTGATGAAGCTATGAGACCAGAATCATGGCAGCAAATTCAATTGAAAGAGGCTGCAATGAACAAAGTACCTGAAATGTTCATAGATACTGGTGTTCAGCAGGCTCCGATATTTACCACGCATCTTAAGAGCTATGACAAGCTCGTTGAAGGGCAACATGTATACTTGGAAGCCCAAGTGGAGCCTCGCACTGATCCCAATCTAAGGATAGAATGGTTCAAGAATGGAGTATCTTTAACCACAGGATCAAGGTTGAAGAGTACTTTTGACTTTGGTTTAGTTACACTATCAGTCAATTCCCTAAGGATTGATGATTCTGGTATCTATACCTGCAAAGCAACAAACCTAATGGGTGAAGCTGTTTCCACTGCATCGATTAAAATAGAAGACCGTCATTGGCTTCTTGGAGAATCATTACATCCGCAATCTTTAGATCGCATTGGTGCTTTGGAACAACCTAAACCAGGTAAACCTGAATCTCCAGAACCAGTATATGAGACACCTGTTTTCATCTCTCACCTGAACAACGTAATCTGCAAAGAAGGTGATAATATTCACTTTGAGTGCAATGTTGAACCATCAAGAGATCCCACTCTCAAAATTGAATGGTTCTTCAATAACAAACCTTTGCCATCAGGAACGAGATATAAGAGCACTCATGACTTCAGTTATGTGTCATTAGACATTACACATACTTATGAAGAGGACTCTGGTATTTACACATGTAAAGCAACTAACAGCAAGGGATCTGCAACAACATCTGGCTCATTGAGATGTACTGGAGATAAAAATATTTATTTGGATACTCAACATCCTCAAGGTAAAGCTGGTCTAGAAGCCGTTGAACAAGCCGAAGAAGCTAGGCTGTCCAAAACTCGAAGGACATCTGTTCCAGATGCTGAATATCCTAAACCAGAATGGATAGTACCAGTGGCTGCTGAAATCCAATTAATTGAAGGACAACCACTTCACCTAGAGGGACAAGTGGAACCCAAGAATGATCCTGATTTGAAGATTGAATGGTACTTTAATGGAAAAGTTTTGGAACATGGCTCTCGCTTTAAGCTTACAAGCGACTTTGGATTTGTCACGTTAGATGTGACCGACGTGTATGAAAGGGACAGTGGAATTTACACATGCAAAGCTTATAACAAAAAAGGAGAAGCGTTTACTTCTTCAACAATCTATTGCACTAGCAAAGAAAACCTTATTGAGAGAACTCAGCATCCAAAAGGTAAAGAAGGCTTGGAAAAGATACAAAATCTTGAAGAATCTCTTCGCCGGGAACCTGGCCAGAAGCCTGACGATGATACAGGAAGGCCACCGGAGTTTGTGACCGTTTTCCAAGACATCACTGACATTAGCGAAGGACAAATCGCTCATTATGAGGCATCGTTGATACCCACTGGTGACCAAAGTATGGTTATTGAATGGTTCTATAATGGTAAAACTATTGAAGCTAGCCATAGAATTCGTACAGTATATGCTTTTGGAATGGTAGTTCTCGAAATTTTGGGAACAAAGACAACTGACTCTGGTATATACTCCTGCCGGGCAACAAATAAATGGGGCCAAGCTGAAATAAGCGTTAAACTTGAGTGTGTAGACAAAAGCAAGGGTCAGAAGCCTAAGTTTACTACACATATTCAGAGTATTGAGGGTCTTAAAGACGGACAATCAGCGCACTTCGAGTGTACTGTTATTCCTGTGGATGATCCTGATATGAAGATTGAATGGTATCATAACGGTCAACCATTACGTCATTCTACGAGAATTAAAACCATTTCCGATTTCGGTTTCGTGGTACTTGATATTGCATATACCCAGAACCATGACACCGGTGAGTACGTTTGCCGTGCTTACAACAAATATGGAGAAGATTTCACTAAAGCAACCATAAATTGCTATGGAAGGGGCGGAGTTTACTCAGACAGCTTACAACCTGAATCCTTGGCTAAGATTAGAGAGTTAGAGAGCTTACAAGGAATTCAGCAACAAGCACCAGCACCAGCATCGGCTGAACCACCTAAATTTATAACTCAAATACAAGACGTAACAAAATTAGTCGAAGGACAAAGCGCCCACTTCGAAGCGAGACTGATTCCGGTGGATGATCCTGATCTAAAGGTTGAGTGGTTCTACAATGGTAAGAAGCTACCTCACGGACACAGATACAGGACTTTCCATGACTTCGGAATTGTAATATTAGATATTTTGTACTGTTACGAAGAAAACTCTGGAGAATATGAATGTGTTGCGACTAATAAGTTGGGCCGGGATTCAACGAAAGCTACACTCAAATGCACGTCAAAGGAGAATTTGATTCTGGACTCGCAACTCCCGCGGGTAAGTGTGATATTATTTCCTAGGCTTTTTTTGGGCTATTGGTAAACGTCTTTTATTTGCAAATAGATAAGTAACAATTTTAATTATGATTTTAGGGCATGGAAGGTGGATTGGAAAAATTACAGACGCTAGAAGATTCTATGATCCGTAGAAAGGAAACTGAAGTAGAAGAAAAACGTGGAAAAGCTCCAGTCTTTACTGTTCCATTATCAAACATTGAGAATCTGAGAGAAGGCGAGAATGCTCATTTCGAAGCACGATTAACACCGACCGACGATCCTAATCTTAAAGTAAGTGCTACAAATATTAATATGGGTACTTGAAAAATACTTTGAAAAAATCTTTATTAATTTTACTATTTTGTTTATAGGTTGAATGGTACTGGAATGGAAAATCCTTGAAGGCTGGATCTAGATTTAGAACGTTCTGCGACTTCGGATTTGTAATCCTTGAAATATCACCAACTTACCCCGAAGACTCGGGTGAATATCTATGCAGGGCGTATAACAATTATGGTGAAGCAGTAACTACAGCTACAATGAAAGTACAAGGAAAGAGAAACATTATTCTAGAGTCTCAATTACCAAAAGGTATGGAAGGCACAATCGACAAGATAGCTGCCTTGGAAGGTTACACTGGTACTGTTGATTCATTAACACCTGAAGCGGAAAGTGGTAACCCACCAGAGTTTATAACAACACCATCTGATCTTATTTTATCCGAAAATTCGTCAGCTCATTTCGAATGCCGTTTGGTTCCTGTTAATGATTCTAGCATGACAGTTGAATGGTTCCACAATGGCAAACCTCTTTTAACTGGATCTAGAGTAAAGACAATTAACGATTTTGGATTCGTTATATTAGAGATTGGTGGTGTTTATCAACGTGACGCTGGTCTTTACACTTGTAAAGCAACAAACCGCCACGGTGAAGCAACAGTATCATGTAAGCTTCAGGTAAAAGGAAGACAGGGTATTATTCTTGAACCTCAATTACCTTCTCAATTTAAATCTGGTACTGAAAGTATACAAAAACTGGAAGAAACACTACACAAACGTGAGGAAATCACAATTGAGGACGAAAAACCTAATCCTCCCAGATTTACTGTGGAAATTAAGGATAATCTTGATGTAAATGAAGGTGGACCCGTTCATTTCGATTGTCGTGTTGAGCCTGTTGGTGACCCAACTATGAGGATTGACTGGTTCTGTAATGGCAGACCTTTCGCTACTGGATCCCGCGTACATATGCTGAACGATTTCGGCTTTATTGCTTTGGATATTGATTACATATATGCCCGAGATACTGGAGAATACACTTGTCGTGCGACCAATAAATGGGGTTCTGCAACTACAACCGCTAAAGTTACGTGTAGCACTAAGCGTGACATTATATTTGAATCTCAATTGCCACAAGGTATGAGTGGTGAGAAAATCAAGGAACTTGAAAAGGGACGCATCAGCGATGCTCCTAAAGAAGAACCTGTAGTAAATACACCACCTAAATTCATTACTCAAATTCAATCGCACACCATAGAAGAATCTGAGTCTGTGCGTTTCGAATGTCGGGTTGAGCCGAAGCAAGATCCTAAGCTGCGCATTGAATGGTATAGAAATGGTAAACTTTTACCATCAGGCCATAGATTCAGAACTGTGTACGACATGGGCTTTGTATCTCTTGATATTTTGTATATGTACGCCGAGGATTCAGGTGAATATGTCTGTCGTGCTGTAAATGACTTTGGAGAAGATTTCACTAAAGCTACAGTATCTTGCAAAAGTAAGTATTATAACATTACAATACAACACATATTTGATATAAAAATTATATGCATATATTTATTCGCTATTTTTTTTCTTAGAATTGCCAGACATTATTTTACAAAATCAAGTACCTAAGGGAATGAAGAAATCAGAAGCATTAACTCAAATGGAGGCGACTATTAAGAAATATACTTCTGAAGTTTTCCTAACAGAAGACGATCTTTATGATGCCGATAAGAAACAACCACCTCGGTTTGTCACACAAATTCAAAGTCAAACTACCTTGGTTGAAATGGAATCAACCAAATTTGAATGTCAGTTAGCACCTGTTGGAGATCCTAATATGAAAGTGGAATGGTTCTTCAATGGCAAACCTTTGTTACACAGTGAGTACAATCTACCAAACATCTATCATTAATAATATCGATGATATAGATATAGGTTATAGAGATACAGTAGAATTAGTTTCTTTTTTAACAGAACTAATGTTGCCAATATTTAATAAACATAAAATGACATTTTTTTCGCAGAAAATCGTTTCACACCGATTTATGACTTTGGTTACGTTGCAATGAACTTCGGGTGGGTTTATCCGGAAGACAGTGGCGAATATCTTTGTCGTGCTACTAATTTGTACGGAATGGATGAAACCAGAGCTGTTATTAAAACCGCCGGTAAACCAGGCATCGTTTATGATTCTCAGTTGCCTAAACATATGAAGAGTATTGAAAAAATACGAGAGATGGAAGCTTCTTGGCAAGTGTAAGTATACATTTTATAAATTCGTATTGCGTTTTTCGAATGTAATGATATATTACTCATAAAATATTATTTTTAATACAGTGGTCCTGAACAAGCTGTAGAGGAAACTAAGCCACGATCGGCTCCAGTTTTCGTGAGTCGTCCAGAACCAGTAACAGTGGAAGAAGGAGAATGGGCTCGCTTCTGTTGCCGTGTGACAGGCCATCCGAAACCTCGTGTGATGTGGCTCATCAATGGAAACACTATCGTTAATGTAAGACTGTTTTATATAAACTAATCTATTTATGATTCTGGTAATATATCTCATTTTTTCAAGTTTATTGACATTAAAATAAATTTACAGGGGTCTAGGTATAAGTTAACATACGATGGAATGTATCATCTTGACATACCAAAAACTAGGCAATATGATACAGGAAAAATAGAAGTTATTGCAAGGAGTTCAGTAGGCGAGGCTTTGGCTGTAACCGAATTAAAAGTTATTCCGAGACACGATGATTACAGAAGTGTTCTTAAAAACGCGCCAAGGCGTAAGTATATTTACTTATTCAATAAAACACAGTTGGCAGCGAGTATTTAAAGCTTAAGATGCTCTATTATCTGCTTACAATGAATGAGTTTGAGAGGAATAAAGCTTACATAATTCTGCTGCACTAATACACTTCCACAAATCACGCACACCACACAACCGCTTAAGCACAGACATCCCTTGCTTCCTTGAAATTCCCTATTTACCCATGCAAAGGAGTGCCGCTAATCACCTGCTTCTACTGCCTTAGCATCGGATTCTAGCAAAGGTATGTTTTGAAATTCTAATCTAAAGTTCAAAAATTATAAACAATATATTTATATTATTTAATCATTTCATGCACAGCTTGGTATGATGAAACAACACAATATCAACGCACTGAAACTGAGTTAGAAAAAACATTCGAGGAAAGACAGACTATGCAACGTCAGGGTGTAATTGATCATAGGCCTGAGCTGAAACCAAAGCTCATTAAGGATGCTGAAACTGAATGGCAACAGACAGTGAAGAAGAAGAAGAGTGAGGAATATTACAACAAACTACAAGAGCTTGAGAACGAACAAATCGTCAAAGAAAGTAGGTTGAGAGAATCTTCTCATCAATATGCCATACCTGGAGAGAAAGTTACAAGTTCATCTGTTGCTAGGAGTATGGCTCAGAAATATGAAGATAATTTGTAAGTATCCCTATAACTATGTAAATAACTTTTATAGTTTACTTCACCTACTGTGTTTCGAGATTAATGTGTTTATGAAAATTAATTTTAATAAATATATATATTTTTTTTATTTTAGGGATCAAACAGAAGAAGTCGCCGAAAAAGTCACTCAAAAGAAAGTCCAAAAGCCGAAAATACCTGGACCATCTGAATCAACAGTTCACGGCAAAGAAGTGCATGTTGCCAAACAAAAACAAATACAAAAAGAAGTTGTCGGTGATACAGAAATTACTCGCAAAATAACTTCGACTGAAACAACTGAAGTAGAGCACAAGGCTCAAACTCAAGAGAGAGTTGTTGAGGGACCTGTTAAACCTTGTACACCACCGGTCTTTACTAAGAAAATGCAACCTTGTCGCGTCTTTGAACACGAACAAGCAAGATTCGAAGTTGAATTTGATGGTGACCCATTGCCACAAATAAAGTGGTATCGCGAGAACTTCCCGATCAAGAATTCACCAGACTTCCAAATTCATACTTTCAGCACTAAGTCTATCCTTATTATCAGACAAGTTTTCATCGAAGATTCAGCCGTATTCGCAGCTGTAGCTGAAAATAGGGGTGGAACTGCCAAATGCAGCGCTAACTTAGTCGTTGAGGAACGTAGACGTCAAGGCCGAGACGGGGTTATTCCACCAAGCTTCACTTTGACAGCACAAAATGTCAATGTTACAGCCGGTCAACTGGTGAGATTCGATACCAAAGTAACTGGAACCAAACCAATTGACGTTTACTGGTTGAAAAATGGTAAGAAAGTTCAACCAGATATAAGAAACAAGATTCTAGAGGAGGATGGCACATACACATTGCTTATTCTGGAAGCCTTCCCACAAGATTCTGGCAAATATGAATGTGTAGCCATCAATAATGCTGGTGAAGCAAGGTGCGACGCTGAATGCGTAGTTAATGCTCCGGCTACTAAAGATAAACCAAAGCCTCAAACAAAGGCAGCTAATTCACCGCCTGAAATTATAGAACCATTAAAGGATAAGGTTGTCACAGAAGGGCAAGCTATTGATTTTGGTTGTAAGATCGTCGGCAAACCTATTCCGACTGTGCAATGGTACAAGGGAGATAAGCTAATTAAGCCTTCGAAGTACTTCCAAATGTCTAGAACTGCCGACGATTACACTCTACGCATCTCAGAGGCCTTCCCTGAAGATGAAGGTGACTACAAATGCGTCGCTTACAACTCGGCTGGTCGTGTGACTGTTGCAGCTAAACTTAAAGTGCTGCAACCAGACCAGGCTGAAAATTTGGTAGTACTGACACCACTACGTGACATCGTCGTATACGAGGGCCAACCTGCTCAATTCAAGACCCACATCACCAGCAAAGTTAAGCCAACCATTCAATGGTTACGAGAAGGCGCACTTATACCGGAAACCCCTGATTTCCAAGTGAGTCTCTTCCATTAGTATTATTAAAAAAATAATTTATGAATTAACATTTTAAATGAATTTCTAAAAAAATGAGTTTCTAAAAAAACGTAATTATTATTTTCTAAAATTTATGTTTATCTTTATTTTTGTCCAAGAGAGCTAGACAGTCAAACAGTGTAAACGTAAACGTCGAATTATTTGCAGATGATACACGAGGGCAACAACGCCGTGCTGCTGATCGGCAACACGTACGAAGAGGACACCGGCACGTTCACCTGCCGCGCCACCACTGCCGCCGGCCAAGTCGAGTCCTCGGCTAAGCTAGTCGTCAAAAGTAAGACATAGATACAGGCAGCGAGTTCGCGTCGCGCACTTTTAATCCATTAATGTAGTGTTTCTTTGTTTCATCTCTATACCTCAATGAGATCGGGTGAAAACTACTACTAAACTACTCAGTTGACAAGCGAAAATAAACGAACACGTTAGACGGCATCACACAATCGTAGCGGTTCCCGCAGTAACGATCCCGCCCGCTTCCTAGCCACTACGCGTAAATTCGAGTCGTGATATTATGACGCATAGACTTTTCTCAATGCACCATTAGCTTACCACAAATGTCCAAACCATGTTATCGCCATCGCAGAGCATACGGGACTGATCCACGCGCTCCATTCGACGCCGAGCGTGCAAAGCTAACAATACCCGCGAGTGGACAGTTGTAAACTAAACTCGGTAGTATAATTTGCGCGATACTGCATCTAACATTGCTGTACAAATGAGCTTTTTGTGTACATAGTCCTAGCGAGTCAGCGGCGGGCGCCGGAGAGCTGCGGGCGCCGAGCGAGGAGCTTCTGTAAATTTGGACACACGTAACATGTAATTAACACGACACGAAATATTCTACGACTTGTTTTGTTTGCTTTACCGCTACGATGTTTACTAAATGTATTTGTTATCGAATATAAATAATTGTGAAGTAGAACACATTGCGTGATACACAAGACGCGTCTTTTGGCGTAACGTCAAATGTATTTTTCACCCAATACTCTCTCGTAATGTAAGCCTACGCTACTTTACTGGAATTTACGATTTATTTGGCCTTATTAACATTAAAAATTAAAATTTATCTCATGCTTTTTGTGTTTTATTGAGATCCGACCTGTAAAACTTAAGTAACGATCTCAATTTATACCGTTTCATCGAGCACACAGTTTCATTTAGTATAATAAACTTAATTTGTAAATGAAACTGGGACTTGAATAATCCTCCGCGGCCACGAGCAGCGCCACCCGTGCCTCGGGCCGCGAGTCTCTCGCGAGTACTCAAGTCCTAGTTTCAGCTTCATCCTCAAGCATGTATCATTGTATGTAACGCTCGATTCATCGCTGTAGGTCCCGTCAATCTAACAAGTGCACGCACGCTGCGGTTTGTTTTGCCGTCTTCTAATGTCACCTAACAGTAAGACTAACTTGTCAGTGTCACGTCATACGCGTACAACGTAATTGTATTATATTTAGTGTGAAGTAGCGAGCCCGCGTCGGTAGGTGCGCGCGGGCTCGGGGTGGTTCGTTCTCGAGAGCCGAACGCTGCTCGTAGTCCGCTCTGTCGCGACTCTTTCCGCTGTCAACTCCCCCTGACAAAGAAACATTTAGAGTGACGTCAGTCCCTCCGACGTCGCGCGCTCTCCCGAGTGCGCACGCGTTACTTGCCTTGCCAGTTTCTATGTTTTGACAAACACTGCCGATGTTGGTGACCTTATTAATGTTTTCTGCAAGTACAAATCCGAATTGAATGAGATTTTTATAGTTTAACGTTACAGTGATCTTTAACTTAGTTTGTTTTAAGTGCACGATATTGTTAAAATTAAATTGTGTTGTATGTTTCACCTAATTGTATTAAGTTATTAGGCGTGACAGTATTTTATCACTAAATATTTTAAGTGCCTACCTATCCATATTTAATATATTTATGAAAAAATTTGTATGTTACCTTTATGTGAAAACTGTTTAATAAACGCTATAAATTAATCATTTCGCATTATTCTACACACAAACAAACACGGCATAGATCAACATCCCGACGTAGATGAGCGTTAACTTTACTTTCTGTTGCGAGGAATAGAATGCGATTGACAAGTATTTATTTATATTATGTACACAACGCACTGACACCGGGCGCCGCCGTCCATCAAGACACCGCGGACTCAGAGGTTGATGGACGGCGGGGCGCCCACAGTTGCTTTTCTCATCGACTGGCACACCTCTATCTAAACCTCTATTCTATTCATGCCATTGAGAATTTAGTTTAATATACCATAGTTTTTTCTTTGCTACTGTTGTAACTAAACAGTCACTTAACTTTATTCTAATACAGGTTTGTTAGACTTTCACCATAGATTCATGTTAACTAATTCGAGTGGGACATCCCGGGTGTTTCGAGTTTGTCCCTAATAATAACGTAGTTGAGATATAATAAGTATAGAGGTATTTCAGTACATTTATACAGGCCAAGTGAAAACGACACTCACACACACATACACACACATGGAATAGCAAATGAATCAAGGTATCAATCACATTCACTAGCAACACGAACTTAATTCGTAACTGATTAGAAGTGCCTGCGAGTATCAGCAAGCATCCTCGTGACGATCGTAAGTATTCAGTTAGGTCACAGGTAAGTACACTATTATAATTTTAAACCTAATATTGGTGTTAAAACTACGTATATTAGATAAAATAATTAAAATGCCTATAACTTTTGGAGTAAATATTTTTTTAAACATAATATTTTATAAAACCAAAAAACAAACAAACTTACATTTGCATTTACGAGTATAATACGGCGTTTACTCTTAGCGCAAATGGGCAGGGCAGCGAGCAGGGCAGTGAGCAGGTTATTATTTGGTTACATGAGTAAATATTAGTTTTTTTTATTTTTATTTTGGGGTTATGTAGGTAAATGAACACACATTGACCGTATATAGCTTAAATTGTTAAGGTTAAGAAAACAAACTCTTCACTTTTATATAAATAATCATTTACAAATATAGTTATCAATTGAAGTCGAGAGTTTGCCAAAAATGCTTTACGTTATTGGATACTGTCAGTCCATATCTCCATATCACTTCAAATTTGGTGTTTAGGTCGATGGAAGGATTCATAACTTGTTTACAAATTATATTTTTTTTTGTTATATTTCTTTATTTTTACACCTACTGCCTTTTTACGACCCTTTGTCTTTGAAACAAACAAAAAAACAAAAAAACTTACATTCGCATTTACGAGTATAATACGGCGTTTACACTTAGCGCAAATGGGCAGGGCAGTGAGCAAGGCAGTGAGCACAGGCGCGGATCCAGAAATTTGTTCAGGGGGGGGCACTACCCGTCAAAGGCGAAGCCAAAAAGAGGGTTATTATTTTGTCTACATATGTTGTTATACATGTGTGTATGTAAGTTTTTATATATTTATGTATCTACTTACGAGTATATGTTTTTGTTGGTTTTATGGTAATTTGATAAATATCCGTTTACTTTGAGAAGAAAATTGGGTTATGTATTAAGGTGATTTATTCTTACTGTAACCTCTGTAGTGGATATCATCTGCACGAAAATAGAAAGGGCGAAAGATCGCTTTAGCGCATACGCCGTGTTTTTCATGCGCAGCTCCACTCGTGGCTACTCAGAAGAGAATACTCAGTCCTGCTCTCTTCGTTCCGCAAGCTGATGCGTACAGAAATCAGAGGCCATCCCGGCTGCCATTATCCTCAAGGCTGTATAAAAACGCACGGACATAGGACACATTATTTTATCCTGGGACATGAGTATCAAAGATGGTTAATGCGGTTCCCCATATCGATTTTCTGTAGATTCTTGTCGACGCGTTCTTAACAAGAAATTTTGCCTGATCTTTTTTACAAGTGCCTCCTAGATCGGCTCCTCCCGTTTAAAAAAATTAAATGAACAGTAACGTTACTTTTGATGACGAACGAGAATTAGATTTTTCCACGCCAGGTAATACACACGATATTCCCTACACGATACGAATGACTCCTGTTCGCTGCACACTTAAGATCTTAGTTTTTATTTAACCGATCATATATGGTATGAGGGATGTATTCTAGACTAACTTCCTTCCCCGAAATACGGTAGCAGCGTTTGCATCGCACATAGGTTCTTCATTTACTACCTTTTCGGTACGGGGAGCCAGTAAATAAAAGTTTTGTTCAAAACGGTCACCCTGACCTCGTGACCGTAATACTCTGTGAGCTAAGCAGTTCCATACCTTTCAACGCAACTCATTGAACGAAAACGAGAGAACACAGTGGAAAGTAACCAGATAATATGGAAGAGTGAATCTATTACCCTCCTGGGTAGACCCGGGCCTGTGCCCGGTACAATTCGGTATGAATGCCCCCAAATCCCTATCGAGTCGTTAAGGAGCTGGTTGCAGGGCCAAGAACTAGTATCGAGAGATTGTAACGCTGATATTACGCTCTAGGAGTCCCCTTGAAGTTCGATTCTTTTCTCTGACGTTTCTTGCCTTCCCCTTCGAGGTCAAGGGTACTAATGTCGAAGCGGCCGCCCATGACATCGATATGTTGCTAAGCAATATCATCATGTTTTTAAACTTCGCGGTCGAGGCTGTATGTCGGCGATAGCTTTAAGATAGCCTCGATTAACAGCTTTTTTTTGTTGACGTAGGGTAAATCTTCATAGATACCCGACTCCTGGGAGAAGGTCGGGTTATGTAAAATTGTACTCACTAAACTGACCCCTGCAATAGCCTCCAATAGGACGGAAACGTCAAAAAGGCTGCGGAATCGCTTTCGCAGCACGTCCGCAGACCCTCCTGTGCGTTGCTCCGCTCGTGGCCGGCGAAGCACGTCTCAGAAGGGTGAAAAATTGTCTTGCCCTCCCTATATCCCTTGCTGGTACGTATACAGGCAGTCCGGGCCATAACCGGACTGCCATCCTCCTCTCGGCCATATGAAACGGATGCGGGAGACCCCCATCTCACGCACCCACGGCCGGAGAGAATACCCTATTTATGCTGCCCCAGGCAATGGTGATTGAAGGCCGGGAAGACGACCCGCAAGTCGTCTCCGTCGGGCGGGATCGGTCGTCTCCCGAGTTCGCTCCGCAATCTCCTTATGGACCATAACGGTCTTACAGAAGGACACTGCGGCCACCCACGCCGATTCCCTGCAAAAAATCGCCGACACGACTGCCCACAGGGAGATTTCGCCCGATTTTCTGGACCAAGACCTGCCTCTCCGAAGTCTAAGCAGGACACGCTTCCAGCGTTTGTTGGGCAGTGTCTTGGTTCGCCCCGCAGTGTTCCAACGGTTCCTCACGTCCGAGCTTACACAGTTTTTTACTCTGGAAAACAATGGTGATCGGCCAGCGTATGTGTACGTCGGAAGGTGACTCGTCGCTTCCTCCGCATTAAGACCTCGAAGGCCAGCAAGATCGCACTCACGACGCGTTTATGGTGTACCGATCTCCACAGAGACAGGGCACTACGTTGTGAAAGCCGCCGTCTGAGAATCCATTGACATGATCAAAGTGATACTTATGCCCCTACAAAAATTTCAATATTTCGGTGTAAATAAGTGTTTTCGTAATGTTTTAGGGAAAGGTGCCCCCCCTTTTGCCTCGGCCGAGAGTTACATTGAAAACGATATGAAGTATCAAAGATTCACGAGATCACGTCTAACAATAAGTGATACTTATGCCCCTACAAAAATTTAAATATTTCGGTATTCATGTTTTCGAAATTTTTTAGCGAAAGATGCCCTCCTTTTGCCTCTGCCGAGAGTCATATTGAAAGCTATATGAAGCATCAACGATAATCACATCGAAGTGATAAATATGCCCCTACAAAAATTTAAATATTTCGTCAAAATAAGAGTTTTTAATGGTTTAGCTTATTTCGGGGAAGAGAGGGCATTGACTCGGTCGGGAGTCAGATCGAAAACGATATTAGACATCAATAATAATCACATCGAAGTCATACCTATGTCCCAACAAATATTTAATCATTTCAGTGTAAAAAAATTGGTTTGATAATTGAGGTTCAGGGGGGGGCAATTGCCCCCATTGCCCCCCCCTTGGATCCGCGCCTGAGTGAGCAGGTAATTGGGCGGGGCGGGGCAGTCAGCAGGGCAGTGAGCAAGGCATTGGGCAGGACTGAGTGTAAACGTGATCCAGCCGCTGCCCTGCCGTTGCTATTCGTGCTGCCCGGCAATGCCTCGCTTGTCGGACTTTGTAGTGTTCCCAATTTAGCGACTTTGTTGCTAAAAGTGGCAACTTTTTCTTAAATCTTAGCGACTAAATAAAAGCTATTTCGTTAAAAGAGGCTTAACGTATTTGATTAATGCAAAATATAAGCTTGAAATCAAATATCACCATTGAAACATTGAGCCTAATTGTTTTTCTTAAAGAGCAAAAAACATCTGAACTTACTAGCTTACGCTTATAAAATATTTGTTTCTAAAGTAAAGTTGGACAAAATTAAAATAGAAATGTATCTATATTTTAAATTTTTATTTCATTTAAATAATTTTTAGACAAAGTGAGCACATCTTACTGGCACATGTTGGTGTTTTTGTGGTTGTTTCAGGCCTTCAGGGTTTAGTAGTGATTTAGTGGATTTCGGTGGTTTATTATACAGCAAATGATTGCCTCGCTAAAATAAAGTTGGTTCTTGTCCAGGGCTGAATATAAAGACACACTTTCGTCTATGTTGCCCCGACAATAATTAGGAAGTAGGAGGAGGTAGGAGAGATATTTAGTCAGAAGTTGTAAGCAGGGCATTGAGTGGGGTAGTGGGCAAGGTTGAGCGTAAAGGCCTTATAAAATTTGTGACCATTTTAGTAATATTCACAATTAAAATAAAAGCTACGGACTTTTTGCAAACAAAAAAGAATAAGCGAAATTGTTTCATCCGTGAATTGGTATATCTAAAGTAGGTAACGTAGCGCGACACCAAGCTTAAATATGATACTGACGTTGACCAAAACAAGTAAAGACTCATTTTCATATTTATATTTTCATAGAGAAATCAAATCAAATATTTCACAGCAATGAACAGTTGGATTGGAAAATTGTCTTTTTTAGTATTTTTCTTTACTTATTATATATGTTTTTCATCTTTCCTGAGCTTTCACTATGATTTCAAGATTAAATTAGCTTAATCGATCCAGCCATTCCATTTTAGCGAGACAAATATATTTCGTACATTCACATTCATAGCCAATAGAAATAAATATACGTAGATATATAACATTTACACTTACGAACATAAGTATGTACTCATCTCGAAGCCCGGTAGCTCCTCCAAAAGTTGAATGAAACTACAACATATGCACAGCCGGTACACTCTAGAAGTTATGACATTATGATGTAAATTTTCTTTATAATATAAATAAAACGCATTTAAAACCAGACGTATAATTTTGACAGCACTAATTGCAAAAAGTTCTTGTCCGTCGAGGCTCTCTTGGTCGTTTGGTTTCCACCTGTTCCACCAATTCTGCATCAAATTTAAATGTGATTCAATAGAAATAAATTTTAGGTATAGTATAGATGTCTGGTAATATACAGAGAAAGAAATTTAGTCTAGTATTTATTATATTAAAACGATTAGTAGGGATGTATTAACAATTTTTCTTCGAATTTGTACTTTATCTTCGATTTTTCCTATTCCTAGAGTCTTATAAAACTTTCACTATAGGTACCTAGAGAATGCAATCAAAGAATACTTGTCGCCATCGTAGTCGGGAAATACAATCTGACATACTCTGACCACTTCTATTGTGATCTCATATTGACTTATTAAAGACTACTACTTAATTATTTGATTCCACTTTACTTGATACCAGAGGTAGTGATAGTGGTATGGTACACCATCAGGGACAACTCCATAGATGGGGCAATTTGCTAACGGTGAAAAATATATTTCTGTTTTTATGACATTCGTAAAAGGCTCCTAGCCTATTTAAGCACCGCTGCCTCCCTGTAGTAACGCCACTCCACGTTACGAATTTACGATGTACTCTTGTCATCAAAGATCAAGATCAAGCTTGCCCAGAATGTTACATCACATTGATACGAATCCATTTGTAGACGATCTAACGAGTTATCAACTCGTGCGATTCGGTGTTATTGCAAAGTATTATTAGGACTGGTCAGCAGGCCGCATTATGTTTCGGCAGATACCCAATATAGGTATGTTGTATTTAAACTATGTGATGGTAGTGATAGTAGGTATAATCATTCCGCCACTTTTGGCAATATTCGTTACACCTCTCAATGATTTGTATCAGTGTAAGGTAAAGGCACCTAATTCCAAGATATTTCGAAAAATGGCACCTGATTACGAGATATTCGAAAAAATGGCTTTCGAAACTACTAAGCATTTCGAAATATCCTGGACTTAGGTGTCCTTACATTATAGGTTACAAAAAAAGATTAAGAAAAATGGTTCTTTGTTCGTCTAGTTTAAACTTACCTTCAGTCAACTGACCCGAGAAGCCCGTCTTAACGACGGACAAAAAAAGAATAATAATCTTTACTATTTTAATTTAATCTAGCAAAAGCTAGTTAATTAACTAGCTTTTGCTCGCAGTTTTTTATCTTGCGTGAATGGCATTTATCGTTCTAGGTTAGATAATGCTGTTCCATCGGGAACAGTTCATTTTCCTATTATAAATCTGAACTTCTAGCTTTACATTTTCAAAATTTCATCGCAATCGATTCAGTAGTAACAGCATAAAAACGGAACAAGCTAACTAAAAAACTCACTTTCCAGTTTTTAAGTCCCTTACTAATAAGTATTTGTTACTACTTCACTCCTAAGGATTGAATGAGAAGTAAGCTCGCCCTTGTTAGAGTCCATTTCCACTTGTCATGTCGGATCCGAATTTTAGTCGGATGTCGGCGTTTAATGCAAATCTACAATTTTTAATCGGACGACAAGTCTGAATAGCTTTATTTAAAGTGTTCTGCCACTGGAACATCCGATTAAAATCCGGATCCTACACCACATGTGGGAATGGCTTCTAACACGGCCTAACTTACAATGTTTTCAATCGTGTGTTCATTTAAGCTTTAGGAGTAGAGTAGTAATAAATAGGGACTTATCTTACTCACGTCCAGCCGGAACCCGTCGTGTATGGCACTATAAGTCGGCAGATTGGGATGGATTACGTGAATTTTACGCATCCTACCCATGGAAGCAGCTTTG
>DVXP01000057.1:0-32714 GCA_018235645.1 Junonia grisea | reverse complement strand
GTCCATGGGCGACAGCATTCACTTTCCATCAGGTGATCTGTCAGCTCGTTTGCCGTCCTATCCCATAAAAAAAAGAATATAAAGTACAAAATTTCATATATTATCTACATATTTTTTATCAAGGCGAAAAATTCTGCAGAGTAGACGTAGTAACTCTTTTTTATTTCTTTGACTCAGACTCCATTCACCTTTGTCCAGAAATAAAAAATAAAAGGTTAAATAAAAATTAAGATTAACTCTTTACTAGTACATTGAATGGCTCCCACAAGGATTCTGCATCGCTTATCAGGTGGAAATACCTCAACCAACATAAACCTCAGACCAGCAAATCCTAAACCATAACAGTTAATTGTGATGGCTATGACATCAATCAGTCCTCTAATTCTCTCCAGAATAGAACCATAAACTAGAACTATTACCGTTAAGTTGTCTTAATTGCGCTAAATAAACCCGAAGTTAGTCCTCTTGATACAAACAAACTCTATTTAGAAACTAACTTATTGAAATCAAATTACGTAAACAAGCTGTATTGCTTAATAAATTTTCATACCATAGAATATAAATGGACATGTGCACTGTCCAAAACGCTGCATCAATGCGGCAAAAAGTTGTCAGAGAAAAATTGACGCTCAGCCTTTAGTGTTAAGGTTTAATATCAAATGTGCAGCGGGATTTGTATCTGCGAATGACTGTGAATACTTAAGTGCAATGTTGTTAGTTAAATTGAGTTTATTATTATAGTGCTCACTTGTTTAAAGCGTTCCTATTTAGAGTTTAAGATTGTATAGTAAGATTACTGGTTACGCCGCACGACTCTTCCTGGGATAAAAAGTATCCAGGATACATACTATTAGAAATGGCCGATTTGATGCAGTAGCTACCCATTTGCAAGAAGGAATTTTTTATGTGTATGTAGTTGCTAAAATATGTTATTATCTATGACAAAAAAAAAAAAACTTAAAAGTGACTTTATAAAAACTGATTTAACATTCATTCAATTTTCTATCTTTGGAATTTCGAACAAAATACCGTTATTATAAACTAGCCTTTAGCTTTACTTTAATAAAGTAATTAATTACAAAAGGTATTCAGTTAATTTTAGATAGTAATACAGTAAAACTGTGGTATTAAATTAAATTTTAGCCATTTATCTTGGACGTCTAGCTAGGGTTGCTACACTCTACATCTAAATAGGTAGCTGAGAAAAGTAAAGCACGAAATAAATTACATTAAATTTTTCAAATTCAATTGAAATTTTTTGCTTGATTTGCATGTTGAAGATGGTTCCTATTGTATACAAAAAGCCCTTTTCTTATTGTATTTTACATTTCTAAATTCTTACAGTTACAATAAATTTTCACGCAATTACAAGACCTTACGCATCTCAGACGCATCTTAAGGCATCTTAAAACACAAAACACTATTGTTGCCAGTCCTCTTTAAAACCTAAAACTCTAGACAGTGAAATAAAATACGAGGGACCCAAAGTACCTCCCGACCTTGCGAGGCTTGTTAAGAATTTAATGGTAATGAAGAGGTCTTAGGAAAAAGTTATGCTTGATTTTATAAACTTCGGGAAGATTTTCATACGAAATATTGTACATTTTTGTCTCGTAAGGTAAGTAGAGAATTTGGCGTGATTTAGATTGATAGAATATTTTGATAAAATCAATAATATAACAGATATTAGGTATTAGGTTTTTTTTTATGGTATAGGACGACAAACGAGCTGACAGATCACCCGATGGTAAGTGAATGCTGTCGCCCATGGACACTTGCTACACCAAAGGAGCTACAAAATGCGTTGTCGGCTTTTAGGAGGTATGGAGGGGGAATGGATGGGGAATTAATGGGGGAATAGCGTATGTTAAAAATCTATATAAAAACGAAGTGAACAAAAAAATGTTGAGGAAAAAAACTGTTTTCTTCTTGTTTGGAAGTGGAATTATAAGTTTTCATACTATTATGTTGATATATGAAAGTTCTTATTAAGTTTAGTTCGTATTTGCTTTATTATTTTCTCTTATTCTTAATAGAGTTCTGGTATACTAACCAACCATTCGAAAAAAAACGCATAAAAATCTGTTCATGAGTATTTTGCGTTGTACATAGTAAAACACGGAAAGTGAGTGTATTTTGTACTACGTAGAGAATAAAAAAGGTCAAAACGAATTGAGAACCTTCTTCTTTTTTGAAGTCGGTAAAATACGTAAGACAATGTACCCACATTGTCTTACGTAATTTAGTGATTTTTTAGGACTTATTAAATTATATTTATTGCGTAATCATGTGTCATTTATGACATGTTCACCTTCGCTAAAAGGACAATAAAGTTATTATTTTAATTACATCATCGTCCTTTAAGACAATTAAACAATCACTGTAGACAAACACAGTAAATCACTTATAAATTATGTTCATGTTAATAGTCACCAGCAAACAGGTATAATTATAAGGCATAATTTATCATTAAGAGAAATCTGTAGCTTTACCTAGTAAATCATATATTACAGTAAATAAAATTTATTTAATATTATGTTTAAAAAAAAATACTTTGATTGACATAAATATTGACGGGATATGGATTACGATTTTCAATTTACTAAAAAAATGATTCTTCCAAAAACAAAAGTATATTACCAAGGTATTCTGCCGTACAGCCTAAAAAGACAATAAAAAATACACCCTATTCCACAGACACATAATCGACACAGGTATGAAATTAAAAATTAAACAGCTTCAAGCGCTCGTGAAAGACTGAGGCGACCTCCCTTTGCGAGATTAAAGCGCTCAAGTGATTTACGGTCATGACGGAGATCCCATTGTTCCCGACGACAATGTGTTTATTGACTTTAATATTGTCAAACCTCTGGTTCTGAATACTGAATTTTCCACTGACAATCTATGAAAATTAAAATTAGACATGTTTAAAAAAGATATTTCTAAATATATATAAAGAGTTCTTTATTTTATTTATATTGATGTACAGTCAAAAAGTTAAAATTACGAAAGTTTAAACATAAAGCATAAATATTCAATGTTATCTAAATCTGTTATCTAATGTTAGTTAAATAGGAAACCAAGTTGGAAATTATTTATTAAGAAATCTAACGAATTTAAAAGATATTAAGCCTTTCAGACACCTACAGAATATAAATGAAATTAATTTAGTACAAAATTTAAGACGCGAAATTTCATAATTCATTATTTTAAAGAGATAGAATAAAATGGTTTTCGTAATTGAGCTGACGTGCGCCTATGTCTTTAACCCTTACAGGCTTTTTTAATGTTTATTTTTTTTTAATTTTGGCTATATCATTTTTCGTTTTCAGTGAAACGCCTGAGATTGTTTACCCTAAGTCAGCTCTAACCTTCGAACGCGCGAGGAAAGAAATTGTAGGCGTTTGTCGGTTCCGGAAAACTGTTTTTCGCGCCTATATTCGTACATATGACTTGTATGTTTTTGGGTAAGTATAACGTCTGTTCTGTTGTGACCACTTGTGACCTAAACAGCAGTAGTATAGTAATAGTAATGTATAAATCATTAATTCATTATGATTAATCAGTATTGAGTTAGGTTAGGTTACTACTGCCTTTGACTGTGATAGCCTAGGCTTAAACTATGTATTACCATACATTAGTCTTTCATCGCAACGCATTACGATAACATTCTTCATACTACGATACATTCAAACATAAATAGTTATCCGCAGACTATAATAAAAAGAACACACACACATGATTATCAAGTAATTAACACGTTTTAATGTTCAAGTTTTCAAGGATATTTAGTTCTCCTGACGCGTATTTATAATACATAAATACGTAAGCCTTGACTGATTGTTTTATTTTTAGGCTTTCTTGCTTCTTTCTTTCTTTAGTACAATAAGAAAAATTTTTATTGTAAGTATATAGGGTGTAGAAGATTGTCAAAGACATAGTATAACTTCCTGTTTGTATAATAGGTATTATGTTAAAAAAGTGGTAATCTTCTTTTGGTCACATTAGAAGAAAATAAGTACCTATAGTGACGCTAAATGTTTACATTTTTTAAACACAAATTGCCTTGGATATTCCTTATTAAAACAACGCGGTGTGAAAATAGGCTCTTATAGTGATATCAGAACATGTTACTTATTAGTTTCATAAGTATTTGCACAGTCACGTTCGTTGTTACGTTGAAATTTTACAAGCAATATTATATAATTATGAAGATTTGTCTCATAGCATCACCTGTTTAAGAGTATTTTTGACACATTGGTTAACATTTTAGGGCTGCTTTTACATTTATAGAGTCATAGGGTGAGATTTTACAGCCTTCGTCAATAAAAGTCTTACGTAAATTTTTAACAAAGGCTTATAAGTTCCTGACATAAGTAATTTTAAGCAAAAATACTTTCCAGGCATAAAGTATACACAGATATAGACGTAAAAATAAGAATATTAAACTTACCCCATTGGGAAAACTACCTCCGCCCACATTGCTAATAATAACCATAGAATTTATTTACAGATCCATAGTTAAAAAAATCACACAAACTGTCTCATAGATCTGGTCACGTGGCATTACGTCACAGTCCAAAGAAACAAAGCACAATATTTCACAGACGTTTGGAAGTATTATCGAGTTTTAACGAGATTAAAAATAATGAAACTCTCACGTACGCATTGAGGTGAATTACTCAATTGCTGTATTAATTTCACAGAGTGTGATAAGACGCGTGCGACCGATAACAGCAGGTGGGGAGGGGGCAACGGCCGCCATCGCTTTCATACTTCCTTGTTATACTATCGCACCTATCTAATAATTATTTAGTTAGAACACGATTATGGATTCGTTCGAGGCCATGGAATTTTTGGTGGAAAATATTTTCGGTGTTTCAAATTTTTAATCAAAGACAAAACAGATAGGTAGGACTCCTTTTCATGAACTTTATAAAACTCTACGAAAATATCTATAATTGAGTAGAAATTATAGCTTAAGCAATTGTAAAGTATATTAATCTAAGAGCATTAATGCTTTTCTACGCGTCATTTTACGAAGTTTAATTTAGATTGTTTTCCTTGGTGTGACCTAAAAATGCGGACGCGGCGGTTCGCAGTCGATAGATAAACAGCGACAAATATACAGGTGGTGCCAGCTGCGATGTTTATATTTTGTGGGCCATCAAAATATTTACACATCGAATGATATAATACGTCCGACTTATTAGTAAATTCCTACATGCTTAACAATTCAGTGATTTACTCTTGGATGAAATACGCTTAGCTTGGATTAAATACAATTATTTGTATACTATATTCATTTTCATTTTTTTTTTGTATCGGGATATATTCAAAATCAGTCTATCTGAAAGGTGATATAGTTTCGAACACTTCTAGCTATTAGTCTACATGAGCTGTGACAAATAATCTTGCTTCTTTTATTCTCGTACTTTCCTACTAATAAATAATTTAATCTTGTAGAAAAACCACTCATTTATAGTCACATCTAGATAAGTTAAGATGTTCATTAGTATTCACAATTGCGCACGCGCAAGTGGGTCACCAATGCAAAGGTCAACCTGACACAATTAACTGTTGTCTTGTGGTTAGATGCTGATTAGATTAGGTTTAAGTTTATTAGATCCTTAATTGACTGTATTTATTATAATCTTGAAAGCGTTAAAAAGGTATTATATAATGTGCCTAAAAGTCCTAAAATAATATTAATGTGTATACCCGATAGTTATTTTATGCTCAAAACATAAGTAACTTGGAATGTTTCCCGGAATTCACCGAAATAACATAATTATATTTCTCGATCAGTTGGGTAAAAAACGTTTTTTTATGAAGAGGACCTACTAGGGTTGCCAACTCTTCCGGAATTCAGGGATTCTCCCGGAAAAAAGAGACAAGATTTTTAAATCTCCCGGCTCCAGGCATGTATTGAAGGCAACAAAAGGAATGTTTCTTTTAGTTCAAATGGCAGTTTTAAGATAGGACACTTACGGAAAGTTAAGAATTTTTGCCTGGGTCAGTGACCTTAAAGCCGGCACTGTCTCCCGGGTTTATGATCAACTGAGTTGGCAACCCTAGGACCTGCTGAGTAGTGCCCTTATATTTACCCCATTTTTTTCTTAAAATGTGCGGACTCGTCCAATCTAATCGAATAGTCGTCGATCCCTCTTGAATTGTGTTCATCCTTATTCTATTATTAATTGTGAGCAATTTGTCGTCGTCCGCTGACTTGTTCCGGTCTTCAACTCGAGTAGTTTTCAACTAATCTTGATCAAATGTAACCTACTTTTTAAATCCAATACGGTACTTCAAATGGCATTAAAAAAATAGAAATTATGAATATCGACCATTTTGAAATCGATTAATTCCGGTTAATTGCGATAGACAAGTAGAAACAACTAGACACAAATAGTGTTTACACCATTGCACTGCCCCATAAGTGGTTGATTTCTAATAGATCATATTAAATTAAACATTTATTAGTGTTTTATATTGTACACACGATACAAAAATCTCGAATTTATCATCTTCCTTATTACACGTAGTATTATAACCAAGAAATTACATTTTTAGAACAAAAATATCCTTTAAAGCAATAGCTCAGCAAGCATCGAAGAACATCAATCATACCGCTCGCGATAGGCCACGGATGTTGTTATCGTATTGTCCTAACGTATCTCCGCCGGCGACAACAAAGCTAAGCGTTTCCTCTCCTAGGGGAAGTAATAAACCTATAATAGAAGTCACTTTTGATGTCAATGAAGATATTGGTTAACGCTTTGCATGTGATGATATCTAAACTAGTATACAAAACGGAAGAGTTTAGTTCTTTTCACTAATCTCAGTGAATCCGGTCAGATTAAAAAAAAATGTTGCTTCATTAGACAACCAATGGGTTGCCAAAGGCTTAAAAATAGATGCCACTTTTAAAATCGGAGCAGTAATCATTAAAAGTCAACCACTATGACAAGTAGGTACTAAAATTTAAAGGCTATTGCACTGTGAGGCACATGTCGCGTTTGTTCAAGTACGTGTTAAACGAGTCAGTACATGACTAAAAACTATGTAATGTTTTGTAATTTTAATTTAAAATTGCATAATATTTTTAGCTATAACGATACGAAAGTCATGGGGTTCCGACATAGATGCATTTGATTCGGCTTTGAATGCTCTAATAAATAATTGCTAAAATGTTCTTAAATCATCTCGTGCTCGGAGATGAAAATAGATCTATACACAAAAATTTTAGACTGAGTTGTAATTTAAAAGGATCTCTAATTCGTGATTTCAATTGGTAGAAAAGTGATAGGAACCTTACAAAGAGCATCTTATGCTCGTAAAAAACATTTGCAAATAAAAAACTTAAATCCGATAAAGTTACTGTTTTGAAAGTTCAAAGACCTTTTCCTCTAGATCTCAAAACACCCACATTGCTTCGTATCTCAAAACAATAAAGATCATTTAAGGAAAATGATTTCTTTTTTTATACAATTTCAAACTCAATTTGGAAACCAGAGAATTAATATCTAATAAATTGTCGATAAATGCTATTATTGTCACTACAATTGTGTTGAATAATAACACCTACCCAAAATCTTGATATATCACCTATTTTATAGTAAAACTTTGAAGACATACCTAATATGTATGAATCAGCTCACCTGAAACAGAAATAAAAGTCATTTAGTTTCCAATCTTACACAAATAAAGTTCTGTTAACTGTAACTAGATAGATAAAAATTATTTCTATAGATAAAACAATGATAACAATAAATTCCTATAAATATTTCATAAACAACGCATTATTATCATGTTATAATGTAAAAGCGTTAATCGATTATGCAAGCCTTTCTCAATTTTGATAATGTTTGTTCCATGAAATGTGACGAATTTATGATGACAAGATAATTGACTTGTACGATCGTATAAAAGAAAATAGTTACATTTTTAATAATCGTTCGAAATGGAGTGTCCACGTAGGTGGGCAGTCCTTTGCACCTTGTTCTTTTTCTTAATACAGGTGCGGTAAATATTATTTAGTATATCTTCGATCAAATAATTATCTATGCAAAAATCGTTTTAGCTTAACTAATATTTTCCGTTACAGACAGGAAACGTATACTGCCAAATTGAACCACTAGAGGAAGTCTCAACGAATTATCAACAACGAGACTCAAAAAGAGATTTGTCAAAATTCATTCAATCTTCGAAACCACTGACGAACACACAAGATGATAGATCGAGAACACTTAACGTAATATCACAATCGCCATCATACTATTCACAGGATGGAGTTTTTGGTCAGTCTGATGTACAGGTGATCTTAAAGCCTCAATGTTCTATTTCACTACCAGAATCTTCCTGCAACGGCGTTCCAAGAATACCTCTAGATAATTATGCCAATATGGTTCAACCAGTGTCTACAGTCTATCAAAGTTTACAACCTTCTAATGATGTATACGGCTATCCTGTCAATTTACAGATAAATCCCCCGTCTCTAACTCTACCAAATCAGCCAGGAATAGTTGAGTTTTTAAGTGAAACAAATGGAGGAACACTGTTTCAAGAACCTGTTTTGGTACAAAATGGTTACGAAGATGGCCTTCCTATAAACTTACAAATAAATATTCCAGCACAGAATTTACAAGGACCTAGAATTACTGTTGTTTCAGCTGCGCCAGTACCTGTAACTTCAACTAATTCTGACAATGTTCTTTTTTCCCCTCAATTTCTTCCACCTCTGCCTATAATAAGAAAATCGCGGTCAAATTTGAAGGATTTATTGCCAATTTTGCTGATTGCATTGTTAAGCGAACAAGACTGCTGCTGCAACGACTGCTGCTGTTGTTGTAATTGTAATTCAAATAGTCCTATCCCTATTCCTTTTCCGATACCTATACCTGTATGTAATCCCATCATTAATAACGGTGATTCTTCATGCTCCCCTCAAAATTGAGGGCATAGAGATCATGAAGGTGGCGAGGGGAGGATTTGAAAATATCTACGACTTATGTAAATAATAATTTTAGTAATTTATTAAATTAATAAACTATATAAAAGTGAACATTGTCTTTTTTTCTAAACGAACACATAAGCTAAATAAAAATACTTGCTATCATTTGAGATAGAAGGAGGTAAAATTTAATAACGTGACGAGCACGTTCGTTTCTAACATGTGATGTAATTGGTGAGATAAAGTAAGATGATAAAAATCTGACGCAACTGTAGTAATATAACATCGACTTCGCACAAATTAATATCTGTATGCGATCTAATTCAACAGTTGTATCAAATATTTCTGGGAATTTACTGTTATACTACAATTATGAAATCATTCAGTATCTTCAATATATGCTTCCTTGCTTCAATACTATTATTTAATCAGGTAAAAATCGTCTTAATTAACTGTGTAAACAATTAAAATCCATATGATTATTAAAGGAAAGATCTTTTGTCAAAGTCAATAACCTGTTATAAAGCTGACCTAAATATGTTTCCAGGAAGAAGTTTCAGGCCAAACGATCTACCCGGTGTATGGCGGATCGCCAAAGGCGTACGACAACCACGGAGACGACGACCTCGGATTGCTACTAACCGTACTGCTTTTGGCAGCCAAGAATAGAAACGGCCCAAACTGTAATTGTTGCAACTGCTGCAATTGTGACGGAGGGTCAAAGACCATACCTGTACCTTACCCAATACCGTTTCCAACTAATAACCCTGTAATAAATAACAAGAAATCTAATAATAATAACAGTAACACAAGTACGGCACCAAACTCTACTTCAGACCAAAGTTATGATAGCCAATCGTCAGTGAATTATACACTCTCCTATGTGCCTGTTCCAATTGATCAGCCTCAGACTCAATCACAAGATTATGGTCGTTAAGATAGAAGTATTATTTTGGATATTTAATTTATTTTTTCATATAGAAAAAATGTTCTTTTATAATTTTTTAATAAAATGATTTAAAAATATAATATGATTTAATTCAACTAATCCTTCTTTTTGGTGGAGTGTCTAACATGTCTAACATGAGGCAACACAATTTATATTGAAGTCGAAATTATAAAAATGGTTGTACATATACTCTTTGACTTATAGCTCTAAAAAAGTATTATATAAATAGTGAGTAAACTAACTACCTAATTCGTAAAAATAATAAACCTTTTAATAATAATAGTTAAAAAAAACTAAAAACACGCTTAACTGCAGTCATGCGCAGATCGCGCGCCAGCTCTGTTTCTTTCACTCCACTACAGAGCATCTATATAAAAGAATTTATTAATCCTGGCGGCCCTAATAGGGATAATGGGAAACTGTTATCAAATTATTGCATTGTCATCTACCCTTGACTTGACAAGTGTGCAAAGTTCCAAACTTATCGGATTTTCTTAAAACTGGTGAAAATTGAGCTCAAAGATTCCGTTACATACATACATACATACATGCCGAGCTAATAAAAGCGTGTTAAAAAGATGAGTTCTAATAGAAGTAAAACATTTAAGTTTTATGAAGTTGAAAAGTTATTTATGTTTGTTGTTTAAACGTACATATACATAAAAATTGCTAATTAAACATCTAGAAAAAATACAAACCCAAAGCGAATAATATATCGCACCCCTGGAAGAAGAGTTAACCAAGTCAAAAAATGTGTGTACCTGCAAATGCACTTTAAAACTTTAAACATTAAAGCAATTTTAGAAGTGGTTGATATTTTGAATTAGTTGACACTTCTTTCACGGGTGCAATATATACTATAAAGATATTTATAGCCAATAATAATTGTATTTTTTAATGCGTAAGGGCATCGTTTGGTTATTTAAAAATGGAAATCTGTGGCTAAAAATATTACACTCCAAGACAAAGCTGAAGAAGTGCCAAGACTTGGGGGGACGACAAAACAATAAAGTCTACGCTTTCTCGCAACTCTCTTGTTGTAAAGGCCACATAAAAACAGAAAAATCTGGAATTATTGTCCCAATGTAATGAGCATATCGGTCATATTTCGTTTGTTGTTTTAATTGGAAAAGAAATAATTCCAACAAAATCTAAGTTGTATTTTAATGATCTTGTTAATATATTTTTTTGTATTTTCTTTTCTTATAAAAAGTATAGTTAAAATATTATTTATTTTACCGTAACATTAGTTTCCTTGAGAGCTTTAGAATATTTGAAGCATAATAATTCTAGAAAAAAAAAAACTTTTCCTAAAGCCTTATAAGTTAACTAAACTAATGTTAAATTACTAACGTTAACTAGTAAACTTTCTAAATAGTTACGAATGAAAAAAAGTATACACTACTCATATGACATGGATTTCCTTACGAAATTATATAAAAAATATACATGCAATAATAATAATAAATTAGAGCTCAATTAAAAATATAAGTAGACGTAGTAAAAATGTATTAAATTACTCTTCTCGAATGCCTTTCCTCGGATGTAAGTAATTGCTTAACTTTAAGACGCTCTGTTATAAAAGAGATGTGTGTATGTCGTAACATGATATGATAAAAATACTTGATGATTTAAGAAAAGATAAGATGTTTGAGATAAGCGCAATACGATTGCGTAACATCTTAACATTAAAAACATATAATTACTTGTAAAATTCTGATATCACTTTGTACGTTCCAAGATGGCTTTAGCCAGAGTTCTAGAGATTATCGCATTCCTGATATATATTCAAGTAAAAAATATTTTTAAATAATGTATTATTTTTGTTACTTTTATATTTTTAATATATGTAACGAAAAAATTTTATCTTTCAGGAAAGTCAAGGACAATTCAACAATTTCGTCAACAACAATCCAACACTTGGACAAAATAATCTAAATCAAGGCTTTCAAAGTACTGCGAATATAAAAAGCGTTGCAGATAATTTAATTCAAAAAGAAAATCTAGGAAAGAACACGAATTTGAATTCGCAGAAACAAGTTAATTTACAACTATCTTCCACTCCGCAATCATCGCTTTCAGCAACTCAACAGTTTCTGTTGCAACAGTCTCAAAATTTTCCGCAATTACCAAATCAACAATCGTCACAGATTTCCGAATTACAACAACCAATTTTATATCAACCACAACAATCATTTGTGCAACAATCTACCGTCCAGCAAAAACCTTGTAGTTATTTAGATAGTTCTACATTTGTGCCTATTAATAACGCAAATATAAATAACCAACAAACACCATCGATTCAACCTGTTCCAGTGCAAATTTCTCAAGTTTCTCAATCTATTCCTCTTTCGAATACATATTTTCCTTCTTATTCTTCTGTAACAGCACTACCTGCTTGTGGAGGTCAAAGAACGGAAATTGCAACTAATTCAGGCGGCAATTATGTAGTACCAGTAAGTACTTTACCTGTTTCCACGCCCGAAGCACAAATTGTAACCCCTTATCCAACATTGCGAATGATGGTATTATCACCATCCAACCCAACAGTGTTAGGAAATAATGTAGTTTTACCCTACTCGAATCAGATTTTTGGTATTTTAGATGATCCAGTAGACAATTTCAGTGAATATGCTTTAAATGAGGAAATAGAATCTCTAACTTCAGAAAAAATAGCATCGCTTTTAATGTCGTTACTTCAACCTTCGAAAAAATCATCCAAAAATCTTCAATCTTATTCACCGTACCCTATTAATGAAGACATTAAATCACCAAGTCTAAAAACGCTATTGCCAATTATATTGAACTTAATAAAAGAAAGAAGAGAAGGCTGTGGTTGTCATTGTAAATGTAACCAAAGAAATAGGAACAAGAAAGATTCTGCGCCTCAGAGTATTGAAGATTCTTTAACGAAAGGTGATAATGTTTTAAAAAATGAAATGTTTAAAAACGAAATCAAAGATATTCCAAGAATTATCAGGGAGCAAAATAAACCCAAGATATTAAAAAATACAGTTTCTGATATTAGTATTGAAGGAAATGAAAATGATGATATGGATTATTATTCCTCATCTGAAGAAGAAGATGATTAGAATGGAATAAAACTACAAGAAGTATAATCTCATATGTACGTGTATTTGTAATCCATATTTTTAATCTAGGATAAGTATTTATGTTAGCGATAAGATTGAAATAAATGTTTTATTTTAATTTGCTTTATCATTAAATTTTATTATTTTGGAGCGTACTAAAATTAACTATATAGGTACGTTACTAACAATTTATTTAATTAATATCTCAACAAACAATGAGCAATATGGAGATATACAATAAAATGAATAACTAGTCATCATGTATTAAATTACATCAAGATTATTCTCGATACAGCAATAGGTACTTAGTGCTGAAAATGAGTCACCAATAATTTTAGCTTTGTTTTATATCTGACACCTGTGTAACATTAATAACTGTTCTTTTTTAAACAAAGATGCTCATACAAATGAATGCTCATGATAAAAGTTATATAAAGCCCATGCTTCCCAGTCTGTGATGATCATAGAACGAGAGCAATGAGTTCTGCACTGTGGATTCTTTCTTTCATCGCCATATTTATATTTAACGTAAGTGTTTAAACTTAAGAATATTTATTAATTTGATTGATGACTGACTGTTCCTTGAGTCAATTCACCCGTTTCAAATTGATTTTAACTCAGAACTAATAATTCGCTCCTATGAATCGTTTTAAATAGTAATTATTTCCTATACCTTCCTCAATAAACGACTCATAACGCAAAATTATTCTTCGAAATCGGATTGATTAGCACATTTAAACAAAGAAAATAAACATATTGACTTATACAATGTGTTTTAAGACAAATCTAAATTATTTTAGACTTGTTTAAAAATAATTCTTCTGCCTGACCTAAATAATTTGTATAATTAAATTTTAGAGCATTTCGTATTTAGTACTTTCAGCGAGGTAAAGTAATTTCACTTCCATTAAGGAAATTGTATCTTCTAAGCGTTTCCGAATTTAACGAGCGTCAAATTTATTTCGATCGCCTCGCAATTGCGTTATTCCATCCGATCGCTCGAAGCGTCCTTGCTGACAAACTACATTCCCAGGGTATCGTTATAGACTACGACAAACTTTAATGGTACATTTTTCTATAAATTTTCCGATAAAAATATAGGTTTTTATACCGAATGTTGCTTTATCTTGAAATTGCTATACATTTGTTTGAAACGTCTTTAAAATTTTTTTCAATTTACATTTTAATAACTTATTTAAACCTTCTTTTCATTTTCCCGGACTTAACCAGGGTCTGCTTTATTCTAGTTTTAGCTATAGTTTTGACAGGTTACTGATTTTTACGCAGAGCCATTACCGTCTAACCTTCGCAACCCTGAGGGCAAGCCAGTAACCATTTAGACTAGAATATTACCTACTATGAGTAACTATCGTTATCTGGTGTTTTTGATAATAACCGGGACCAACGACTTTACGTGCTCTCCGAGGCACGGTGGGTAGACCCACAAGGACCTGACCTAGCAACGAATGTTTATATAAATACAAACATCCGCCCCGAGTGGGAATCGAACCCACGATCGTCAGCGTTAATAGCGCATTTATCACCACTACACCAGAGTGGCTGTCTGTTGTTGTGTTGATAACTGATTTAAATATAAACTGAAAATTAATTTTAAGGACGCTCCAAACAAAGGTTTTTCTTTATCACCCTTTTTATCAGTTTATTATTTATAGTTCTTATTTATATTCCTTAGTTATAGATTTTTGTGGTGCAATAATATCCTATGTTACTTTTTACATTAGGTAGATTTCACACATGAATCGTGTAAATATACAACATTTCTAGAAAAATAATATAATTGGGTGTTTGGTGTCATTAATAAAAAGATAACATAAGTTTGTATGTGCAGTTATGGTGGCGACTACTCAGGTGGATTACTCCCAGCTCTACCACTACCAGTGCCACTACTGCTACCAGTGCTACTACCACTACTAGTGCTACTACTGCTACCAGTGCTACCAACGACACCAGTAATCCCAGTGCTACCACGGACACCGTTATTCCCTCAAATCTACCCCTACTTGATGGATTAAAACGACGATTTCAAAAAGATTCTATTGACACTACCGATTGTTCATAAGAGGTCATCGTAAAAACTTTCGCAAATAAGGGTGCTGATCGCCCCTCAGATTTTATATTTATTCGACGAATTGCGATGAGGTGTAAAAGTTTGAAAAGGATATATTTTGCGAGAAGTTTTTTATAAGCGGCAGCTTATGTCATCCAATTGTATAAGATTTATCAAATATTAGTTTAGTTTGTAAATTTTTGTCTTTATTTTCGTAAACCAATGAGTAAGTCAATTTTTTATATTATTTTTGTTGTATTAAAAAAAAAAACAAAACTCTCATAACGTATTGTACTCAGTTATACTCGAAATTAAAGAAAGATAAACCATTTTTTAAATTAATATACTGTAACTCTTACAATGTCATTAAAACGCACGTAATAAATACAAAGGTATACCCAATGTATCTCAGTACTTTAACTGAATCTGATTAATAAGAACACTTATCAAGTTATCATTATAAGAATTGTATGAAATCAAAAAATTTCTATACTTTTATATGTATATATTCACAACCAATGTTGCAAATACATACATAAAAATTTAAAATTAAATGATAAAGCAAACTGGCATCGTAAATCTGATGATGTACATTTTTAAAATAACGTTTTTCATGTCCTACTATTACTGTGTTAGAATGTGTCGTATCCAGCAGTATAAGAGTGAATCCAAAAACACTTTATAACCTTTCTAAAACTTTCAATAACACATTTATGTTAAACTATTCGTCTTCCGCAGTCGCATATGCTTTTATGGTTAATTCTGCGCTCTTATGGAAAAGATTGTGATGTTAAGTAACCTACAATATTCCTCAATAAATATAGGCAAAATCTTATTTCCAAATCAAGATGAAACGAACGCATAGGTAGCATAGATTTTGAAACTAACGCATGTAACAGTTTTACACACAATAGAAAAAAGCCTATTAGATAAAGTTATATCAATCGATCCTTTTCATAATATTATATGAATAGTCGATAAAATATTTGGAAATGTTACGAAATATGAATTTCGTTTCAAAATTCGATAAAAAATTATATAAATCGTAAAACATGCCTGTGATTCTTGTTTTAAGTTAGCAGATATGTCTTCATTATGGTGGTTATGCTGCTTTCTTTTCGTGTCATATATCAATGTAAGTATTATATTACTTTTAATACTTTACCATCAAAACATTAAATTATAAAAACAGTATTTGTTTCTTCTACTTTCAATGAAACTATCGATAGTATTTCCCCACTGTTGTTACCACTTTAGTATACTACATTTTAAACAAAGAATTAAGTTTTTTGTGTGCGTTTGAAATATTTCTCAGTCGCTGAATACTGCCAATATTTAACGTTTTATCTGCTTGTTAATATTATGCATCTATAACACATACAGGACATTTATTTGCTTTATATTTTCCAGGTTAATGTAGTCTATTGCCAGTATTCCACATGCTATGGACAGCCTGGTTATGGATCCCCATATCCTATAATTGTGACCGAGGAAAACGATGATTTAAAAACGCTCTTGCCTATATTACTTCTATTATTATTGGACAATGGTGGCAGGGGCGGTAATAGATGCGGCTGCGGTGGTTGTGGCGGTAGATGCAACAATGGTGGATCTACCATACCTATACCCTACCCTATACCAATCCCTATGAACTGTCCCATTATAAATTCATAATATATTCGTAATCTAATCATAGCTTTAATGTTTTATAAATTATTATATCTATGGTCTTAATAAAAGTTATAATTAAATCTATTTCTAATTTTAACTCTTCGTATCACAATCATATTCCTATAATTTAGTCCAAACAAATGTATTTTGTCATTTTTCGAGAAAACGTGCTTAAATCCTTAAAAACTTGAATTACATCATGCTATTTACCAAGTAACCTATATTTTGAAATCCTTTTTGTATATAAGTAGTGCAATTACAAAATTCAAATAATTACACCACCATGTCGCTTCAAACATATTTGTCTACTTTTCTGCTCATTGCGCAGGTATGAGTTGATTATTTAAATTAATAATTGTATCTATATGTATGAAATATACATGTGTAATATGTCGATTATTGTTAACAGAGCTACAACGTAATGGCCCAATGTCGGGTAGAGTTCGTGTCACCACCAGCAACCCTTTCAACTACATCGTATGTACAGCCAACTGGACAATTTGTTATCCCAGCTGTTATAAGGCCTCTCCTTGACACCGCTTGTCCACCTCCAACTGTACCTAATTTCCCTGACTTCAACAGTTGCAATTATCCTGCAGCCATGTCACCTGTCTGTGTTAGCCGTAACGATGATGATGATTTTCGCAGTATGTTATACTGCCTTATATATGCGTTAGCAGGCAATCGATTGGGAAATGGAGGTGGTTCATGTGGAGGCTGTGGGTGTGGAGGAAATGGTGGATTTGGAGGTAATTGTGGATGTGGGGGTGGCTACGGAAATGGAGGAGGATATGGTTGCGGAGGAAACTTTGGTTGCGGAGGAGGATGCAGTTGCGGAGGGAACAATGGATTTAACGGTGGCTGTGGATGTGGAAACGGGTATGGTTGTGGATGTGGAAACGGATATGGTTGTGGAGGCGGGTTCGGGTGTGGAGGCGGTAGTGGATATGGAGGTGGCTGTAGCTGTAACGGAAACTGCTATAACGGTGGTTTTGGTTTCGATGGAAGTTACTGTGGATGCGGAGGTTACGGTGAATTCAGCTTTGGAAACGGAGTTACATACATTCCATACCCAATAATTATACCCGCCAATTGCGGTAGTCCAAATGGAATGTATTGTGATCAAAGCGCTAACTGCGATTGTTCTGGACAAGGACCAACATTGCAAGCTTCTAATGGTAAAGATACGAACGAAATTAATTTAAGAATTATAACTGATGGTTGTTAAGTGTATAATAAAGTTTTCTATAAAATAAATCGTTTTATTCATCACTATAAAATCCATATACATATATTAATTATTAAATTATTAAAATATTTTCTTTCCATATACATGAATTCTTAAAGTCAATTCCTTGATTAAAAATATTTAAAAAATAGCTTACTTACGATTAACACAAACACAAAGATAACACAAATTAGGCCAATAAAGTTACGATTTTATAGATTTATTTTTAAATTATCCATTTGAGTATGACAATCGCAATCACACATAAAACAGTAGACGACAAAACCACGTCAATTTCCACTATTACTAATAACATATTAGCCAATCGAAAGAACATGAAAAACAATATTTTGTAACAAACACGTACACCACAGACAATATTTTGAAACAAGAAAATATTTTACGCAATTTTTCGGTAATATGTTACAAGATCATGTATAAAATGTGTCACTAAAATCCAAAATATAAGGCAAATAATTTGGTTTTTATTCCCTTAGTTCATTTGGAGTATCATGTGTCCAAGTCGTTCCTTTCTTTTATTTATTCTGCTGTTTGAGGTAAGGTACCTTTATTACTATATTGAATACATTTTGACTAGATATTTAGTAATTGTTTTATTTTGAAGGTGGTGCAAAATCCATGGTGGAATGGATATGGTGCAGAGGCTTGCCTGGATCTATTTTCACAGTACTATACTTGTCCGTGTGAACAGCCTACCTACGATTATACCCAATACTCACAGATCGGTTACCCCGTCACGTATTCGCAACCTATCATCTATGACTATCAATATTATGCCTATAACCCTTATCAGGACGATCAGCAAAAACCTGTCATTATTATCGTTAATAATGAAGACCACGATGACGATTGGGATTTATACGACATAATATCTCTCATAACAACTTTGACGGATAAACCTAATGAACCAATCTATATTCCCTACCCGGTACCAACATCGAGTTGCAGTTGTGATTGCGACTGGGATTCCGATTGCTATTCAGACTGTGGTTGCAGAAACAAAGGAAAGTGTAACTCTTGTAAGAATGATAGAGCATATTGCGATTGTGGCTGTGATAGTTGCAGTGACCACAAAAAGCGAGGACGGTCAAAATCAAAATCCTGCTCTGGCAGCCGCTCAAAATCAGACCGCGGTCGCAGTAGTAAATGCGAAGGCATAAAACATAAATGTGATTGTTATTATTGATACAAAAACCACCAGAAGAAATTGTTAGATACTTTAGTTATAAAATATCATCGTTATGTTGCGGTAATTAAATGATATGTATCATACTCGTGTATATAATTCTGAAAATAAATATATATCTTAAAAACAGTGTTTCTTTTATAAAATATAATAATAAAATTATTTATGAGATACAGATCTAATTCAAAACTGAAGGCGTGGTTTAATTAATTTCAATAATATCTTGCCTTAACAAATCAATAATACTCGCAATCCATAAATCGAAAAAAGAAAATTGAGTTTTCAATACATAATTAAATTTCCGTTCAAGTTTAATTTCCTCAAATATTTACAGCTTTTGTAAACATGTAAATATTATAATATATTACAATTTTCGGAGCCCGCTGGGCTAATGCCAATGGTATGGACCATATGGCGGAAACGGATACCGATTCTGATATGACAATGAAAATGACCTGGATTTGCTTCTGAAAATTCTATCATTGAGAATATACAAAGTATTATAAAGCTTTTTATATATTGTCTATTCCACTTGCGCCGTCAAAAAATATAAAACGATTTATTTATGTTTAAATATAAAATCAATGACATGAATACATATGTAGTTATTTTTTTAAATATACACTAAGATAACTAACTTTTATACGAATTATTATAATAATGTATGTCCATATCTACTATTATATAACTTGAGTTTGGTCTATTTTACATAATTTTAATTATGACATGTTACAATAACATACTAGATAAGATATCTAATATGGTTATTATTATTATTGCTCAAAATATACAAAGAAATTTTCATTTTGTAATAAAATTAAAGAAATTTTACTTTCATTGAATAAAATGGTCATTAAACATGTATTTTGTGTAGACACATCGAATTGTTGTTGAATAGAGCTGTACTTTTATCAGTGAGAAAGTTCTTTTTTATTAATGTAAAATAGCATTAAAATGATCTTTAAGTGTTTTGTTGTAGTCACAGTAGTTGAGGTAAGTGAATATGTACTCAAAATGTTAACATTATTAATAGTCGTGTAACTAAACATAACATCCTTTTTTTCAGGTAATTTCATGCATAAATATCGTCAATGAATTATACCCAAAAAGTCAAAGAAAAAAGCATTTCAATTCCGAGTTCAACTCATCGGTTGTACCCAGTACCCAATACGTACACAGTTACCCAATAACTGATTTTGGAACTGAGAATGATAAAAGTAACTTTTTCGGAAACTTTTTCCCAGATGTCATATATCCTACTTGTATATTAGACAATCAACCATTCTACTATAACGCTAATAGTTATGATATACCTATTGATCCCTTTTCTGACCACTTAATGCAAACGTATAAAGTTCATTCTGACAAGAAGGACAGTAAAAGAATAAACTCAGTGAAGCCTGTCGAAAATGGAAAAATAAAACCAATACCAAGTTGTACAATTAATAAGGAAGAAAATATAAAAGATGACAAAAAACAGGATTGTGAAAAAGATCTGATTTGTCAAGAAGATTTTGATACAATTGATTCTAAAGAAACAACTATAGGAACTGAAAATGATCCTGTAGACTTTGAAAATGAAATATTAAAGAGCGTATTAGTGAATACTTCTACGTGTTTCTTAAATTACAATGAGAGTATCATAGAAGAATGTCATAATGAAACAAATAATATACATAATGAAGGTACATTTTTCGATAACAATGCTTGTGATATCGTTTTATCAGTAGAATGTGAAAACATTACCAATAATATAACAACATTGTTTGAAGATGATCCCTTAGACTTAATCTGTGAAGTGAAAAATCATACACTATACGAGGAACCAATAAAACAAGGCCATAAAATACAAATACGTATTAAAATAAATGTCGAAGTAGTAAAAATTATTCCTGAAAACCAAAACGATAACTTAACAAGCGAAGAATTAAATATACTACCAACCATTATTGATGAATATGTTCCAAGTAACGAAAATGACACATTCCAATTAACGGATGAACAACATAATATAGAAAGTTCATCGGAAGAAATAAATATTTTTTCTCAAAATTATTTAAATTTATTACAAGAAGTAAATGCAAATAACACTGAATTTCCATCTTTTTTGTTTGAATTTTCCAAAGAAAACGAGATTCTTTATCCGATATTACAATTATGTAATGGTAAAAATTGCCAAGAATTAGTAGAAAGCATTCCCTACAATGCAACAGACAACAATTCTTATATAGAAACTATGACACGTTATGAGGATGACAGTAATTCTACTAACTTTGATAATAATTCTACATGTGAAATCCAAATCGAAGACTTTGACGACGAAAACGAAAATCATGAAGATTTTTTTCTAGATTTGATAGTTTCGCTTGCAACACTTTGTGAAATGAATGATACCATCTCTAATAATATTACCGAATCCATACAAAATTATGGATTAATAAATGCCGAAGAAAATTTACCTATAGAATGATATATTCCTCAAAATTAAGAGTTTTATTTTACTTTATTATATAAAATTCATAAAAAATCAATAGAAAAATATGTTATGCCATGTTTATGTTTCTGTTTAATATAAATTATTATGATATTTGAGATAACTATATTTTTCAGCCAGAACGTATTTCATTTAGAATTAGTAACTATTCTCACTTATGGCTTTTTAAAAATTTATTTTGATCCGATGTATTACTGATTATCGCAGTCAGTTCTTTTTTTAATTTTTGAATAAGCTTGCTTGCAATTAGAAATACATTGAAATTAATTTCGATTTCAAATATAATTATTACAAATTTTTTACATAAACTTGTTTTATTATTACACCTTCACCTACAATTATAAACATCACCACGATGAAAGGCAATAGTCAAATAGATTATTGTAATTTTAGAACAAGAGTCAGAAATTAAAAAAAAAACAATCAATCAAAGTGATAGTTTTGTGCAATGAGGCCTACAGTTTATAAGACAGGCAACATTTTATCAAATGCAAATAATTTCGTTGTATTCTATAAAAGAGAGTATTACCTAACTGTCTTGTTCAGACGACTGTGAGATGTTACTCCAAACATTACAAAACATCGATACAGGCATGCATAGATTTAATTGATAAGTTAAAAATACAGAGAAATATCACGTTCTTTTGAATGATTATCAAATGAGGTACGTAATATATAATAAGAAAAATTATTTATATTTTAACTATTACATTATGAAGTTTCGGGAAAAAGTATCATTTTATCCTATAGTGTTAAAAATATTATTGGTAAGTTTCTTTTTACTTAAAAAAAATCAAACGTTGAATTTAACGTATGTTCAAATTTTTTATAATTTTTAATTTAAAAAAAATCGTCTGAAGAACGTGCTCTATATTTTTCTATATATGTACGTATATATTATTTACAAAACGAAATGGAAAAATAATGGCATTAACGTCTATATAGTTTTAATTTAATTGCATTAAATTATCTTGAGAAGTTCATTATATTTCTTATTTATCTTATTTTAACACATGTAAGTAATTGGATAAAATAGACTTTATTTTTGTATTTTTTTTTATTCCAGGGTTCACTAGTTTGCTGTTATCCACAAACTTTTACAAGGAACTCTTGTAATAAAGGTAGAAAATTACCTCTTGCATTATCAGCTGATGTTCCATTTACAAAACAGCCTTTCCAAAACGATGTAAATGGAGACATTTGGAGTGTATTTCAACAACCAATATATGATACGTTTAATTACCCTAAAATTGAATGTCCTCTAAAGCCTAAATTCGATTTAGTCGTAAAGGATAAAACTAAAGCACCATTTCACTGCAAATCCCGTTCGAACAATTTCCCGAAATTTCAAAATTTTAAGGAATTAAAAATTCCTACAAATAAAAATGAATTTGCTCTGCCAGTAGAATTCTCATCCACGCCAAATTACCGCAATATTGCTAACTTTCCCGAAGTCGAATATCCATTGAGCGCTTCAGAAACATGGAAACCCAACTACTGGAATAGTCAACCGACTGATTATTCATTCAATAATATGAATACAGATTATTATTGTAGAAAACCCACGTTGAACGAAATTTTCACTGAACTCAAACCGTTAAGAAAGGGGACGAATCTTATACCGAAAACTCAAACTACATTCTCAACAAAATCATATAGAGATCCAACTAAAAGTTCAAATTTATTAAAAAACAAGCAATCTAATGGCAATCTCTTAGTAAATGGAAATCAAAAAGCCAATTCAATTGGCACTTTAGAGACTTGTGTAAAAGATGGTCAAATTAAAGCTCCTCCCTCCTCTCTTACGCCACATTCTACAGAAAATAAAGTTAAAGGCAATTATAGTTACGAAGTTTGCCCTAAAGAATCATTCAATAAATCAAAAAAGGTCCTTGAATCTGATGTTGGGTATAATAATTTAACGTTGCAATCTGAAATATTAGTGAATGCATGTGCAGATATATTTAAGGACGAAATAAAATCAGTATTAAAAACCATGGCTGACAATATTATTATACATAATTTGGAAAAAGTCATAACACCCGCACAATTACCCGCACATGCATCCGATATATTGGAATCAAATTCAAAGTGCGATAACCTTAACATTTATGAAGAGTTTACGTCACCTGAGTTACTGAAAAACAGACGTTCTCAAAACTTAAATGAATTTACAAATTACAATAAAGACCTCGTACCAACTGTGGATCTCGAATCAAAATTATTATCAACTGATCTTTTGATAGATTCATACGCAGATAAATTTCATAAAGAGATGACATCCATTTTGAAGTCCAATGCAGACGATTTTATTTTAAATCAATTTGAAAATTCTAAAAGTAACATTGTAGAGACGAATATAAATCGCAGTTATTTAAAAGACTATACTAAAGGCGATCATCTAAAGACAGATTATGACGTGCATTTGAAAAAAGATTTCTCTAAAATTAATTATGAACCAATATTGCCCGTCACAGAGGTGGATATTCACGCACATGCTGATAATTTACACAATAAAATGTCTGCAATGGTACAGAAAACAGCTGATGAAATTCTCTTAAATAAATTTGAAAGTTCTAATATGCGTCATAAGCCTCCAGTTGGGATTCAAACCTTTAGTAACAATAATAAAGTTCCTGATAACCCAAAACCATCATCTCCTACAAGTTTAATTCACTTAGATACAGGTGAAGTCAATAAAGCAATATCAAATAATCCTAAAATAGTAGACGACAAAATGACAGACTATAATAAAAATCCCGTTATATCGGATATGTCGCATGAAAATAAAATCACAACTTCTACACCGCAATCTTCTAGTTTTCCTGATTTATCAACATCCAATAATGTCTTTAAAAGTGACGTTGATCAAGACTTTTGTCCGGAATCTGACGATAAGGTATATAACACGTCCGCCCCATTTAACGGTTCACCATCGAGTGTTGTTTCGAAAGACGATAAGATTTGTTCGAATGAAGAATCTGGTACTTGTAAAAATGATGCAAATATGATTAATAATATGGATAAAGAAGATGGGATGTTCTTACCTGCACCTGATAAAGGTGAAAATGATACTACCCAGGGAGATTCGATGAGTAAAGAAATAGAGTTAGACGAAGAGTTTACTACTGATAGCTATCCAGAAAATGATGATTCTTATGCACTGAGTACAGTCCCTCCTCCTGTTTCTACCATGGGTTTAACATGGCGAGATGTCAGTGTAATAGAGCCTGACAAACAGTACCCTGACGAACTAGAGCAGTACTTTATTATGAATTAGATTTAAAATTATAATATTTATTTATTTTGTACATAAAAAAAAACTTAAATTATTTCAATGTAGATTATAAGCAAAAAAGAAATATCGCTAACATTAAACGATTTGTCCGAAAGTTTGTTTTTATTTCGTGCACATTAAATATTAAAATTAGACAATTTATTTATTACCAACCTACCTATGGAGTGATGAAATAAACGTTAAACGAGAGTAAATCAGTCTTAGTAATACGAGATTAACTAATTTAATGTATCAAATTCATAAAAAACTTTCAGGTAAATTTAAAATCTATATCTATATAATCATATCTATATATCTATATAATCATACTAAATAAATGAGGAATTTTAACTTCATATTACGGTTCTATTCCACGGTTGGCGTTAATATGGCGAGCAAGTGCTCTCAATCCTCGTTAGGTATTCAGAACACAGCATGTATGGTTTCACCTCACTAAGCGTGTCTTGGGCTATTTTCCTTTATATGTTAATGAAGAATAATGTAAAGATTAAAAAGTCAATAACTTTTAAATTTCTCCCTTCATCTGAGGATTGATAAATAATTTACTTTGTAAGTGAAATTATTTCTCAAGATAATGAAATTACATTGTCTTCTTCAACTAAGCCCAATGACTGTAGATTTACGCCAAAATAATAATTAAACAAAAAAAAAACAAATGAATCATGTAGGTATATCAGAAACGTATTTTTAATGATCTTGATAAATAACGAATCAGTTGAAAGTTGTTCTTTAAAAGGCAGAAAAGTAGATAAGTCGAAACGAAATCATTAAAATTCTTTGAAAAATGAATCTGTTTTCGCCTTCATTGAGGGACGAAATAAAACATTTTTTATGATGATTTAAAAACTTTAATTATACTTCATAAATGTCAGCGATCCGCGCGAAAAGGAACTGTATAAGATGTAGTGGAAGTACATTCATATCGAAAAGTCGGAAAATAATATTGATCAAGTTAAATTATTTAGGCATTCCGTATGTATGTCAAAAAATAACAATAATTATGACTATTAATAATACTTCAATCACAACAATTGCCTTATATTTATGTAAAGATATAGGTTAAATTATTTCAAAAATTCTTGCGGTAAACAGGAGTATTACACATGTATTAAACAATTCTGTCAAAAAAACATTCCGTGGATGTAACGCATTTATCGAAAAACTCATATAACATTAAATTGAGCATTAGTAAAGTTTCACGCAAACTTTAGACGCAACTTATAATAGAGAGCAAAAATTCATGGAAATACTAAATTAGAATACTAAAATAGAGTAGAAGTTTAGTTCCGGTCTACCTCTAACCTAGATTTAACTATCAATACTTGGACCTATGAATTTCGGTACCTATGAATTTTTTCTGTTTGTTCATGCTTATAACCGAAATGGCCTGATCAATTTTGACGGATTTTTCACTGGCAGCCATATTGTAAGATGTGAAATAGGGCTATTTTTATTTTAAAAAGTAGAATAAACTTTCCGCACACAAATAAATATACCCATAAAATCCAGTAGCAAGCGAAGTGTAAGCCTATCAAGCAGCTAGTTATAATAAAATAGGTAGTACTAAATCTATAACCGTTTTTAATTTGTCTCTCTGAGTATCCACAAGAACCGGTCAAACAGCTACAGAGAAACGACCTTGCGCGAACACTGGTTACATCACGCTGACATGCGCGGGCGCAGCGGTGCGTTACACTACGTTTATATAGATTTACTTTCATACAACTCTTAACACTTTACTTTATCATTATACAAATTGAATTTACTATTATCAGACCCATATGTTACAATGTGCAAGATTCAATATGTTATGAGAAGTTTAGAGAAAACTGTCACATGACGTTGTTGTTGTTTTAATGAAAAAGTGGACTATTTTCACTTTTCATACTGCAAAAAAAAAAGAACGAAAACCTCAGACATTGTAATTGCTTTTTATTATGTAAAGGGACACTTAACGGATACGGTTTTTATAAGCTATCTTGACACTGCTTGAAAATTTTTGGGTTTTCGTATTAAAGTGTTTGTTAAAAACTTAAAAAAGTAATTAAAAAGTATCCAACAAAATCATACCAGTGATGATTTAATATAAATGTAGATTCGTTACGTAGGTAGCTCATAAATCATTATGTCAAAAACGTAACTTTTTATGTTGCTTATAGTTATCAATTTCTCACCGTGCAGTACCAACTTATTCGTAATACTTATCATTTAAATTGCTGTTGACATATATATTATACTTTATAATTAGATTTAGGATATGACAAAAAGTTACTAGTTTTTGTGTATCATGCGCCGGCGCCGTCACGCATGCGCCCGCGCAACTCGGCTCACCCACTCAACGACATTGGCTTATACATTAGCCGGCATTAAGCAGTAAATTGTATTATCACGATATGAAAGGAAAAGCAACTTCACAATGATTAAATGGTATTAAGTTTTTTCTGTCATCAAATGTCAAGGTCGTTTATGACATACTTTGCTGTTTTTGTTGATCTCTTAATTAGGTATCACTATAAGTAATCGTTTTTGTCAACATACTAATCTAGTTGAATTCTTGACTTTTGTTTTTGCGGCGTTTATATAGATGTTTTTAAAATACAACGCCACAGAAACGTAAAATATTTAGTCTTTGACTATCTGGAATAGAGGACATCCCCTTCAAAAGGCCCGTTATGATTTTCAATACATTCAGTGGTTCTGAAGTTTTTTTCCAAAGTTTTCGAACAAAATAATGTCATTAGTTTGTTTTTTGTTCTTTATTTATTATATAAATATGAATAAAGATCTTATCACGTCAAAAGTGTTAAACTTCAAAAATGTATAAAATAGCTGAACGAAAAGGAAGCTCATAACGATTCAACAGAAATAGTCGTCCAAAAATAAAGTGATTTTAGTCGCTTGGAAGTGTGGCATAGCGGAAGAGCTGCAGGAATCCGATCTCGCTCCACCGACGTCCTTAGTTTTTATGTCCCCATTGTTTACTGATTAATGATGTCTTCGAATTTCAGAATTATCTGCAGCATTCATGAATTAATTCTGGCAACATAATTACTTGAAAATCTGCAACTTCCGGGGAATGATTTATTAAGATAATTTAATAGGAGGAAGGAAAAAATGCATACATTTTTCGGATTATGTCATAAAACAATAGTTTAATATACATCTTTGGTGCTATCTGTGCCAAAAAAATATAAAAACCCGAATACTAATGTGATATAGAAGATTATGTCGCTTGGCAGATGTCCCACTTGGCTGGGATATTTATTTTCTATGATTTCTAGAATTCTAGTACTTGCAAAAGATGGGTAAATGAATGCGAATTTATAATTGCGAGTTAGCGTGCAAGTTCAAAATCCTTAACTATGACAATGGTGTGAAAACTGAATTGGAATCATGCTTGTTTTTGTTAATTCTGCATAAAATTCTATTGTATTTTATTTTGTAATACCTATTGAAATATTTGATACATTAAATACTTAGATAATTTGGTGTTATCATGTTGACCATAGGAAGAATTATTAGGTATTTAAATATGCTGATATACATACATATATTACTATAACCTAGTAAATGACACATTAAGATGGCTCACTTCATAATACACATACGAATACCTTTGCTAATAGAGATCGATTCTTCTGACAAGCCTTTGATATCACCTATGCTCTGCCAACCGTGGTATGTATGATGTCATCTTATTCACATTGAAATATATATTTTGTTATAATAGTGCAATAAGGAAATATATCACAATATCTTGCATCAACATTATATTCAAATACACCTCAAAATTCTTTATATGCACTAAATTACGTTTCTTTTTCTTTGCCGTTTTATACATTTAGTAATGGTTGGGTACTAGATTAAAAAGCCACTTAAAATTGAATTCTATTTGAAAATTGCATAGTCAAATATTTTTATCCTAGGGCACCTATTAGGTCCCGTTATATTCCTTTGTTTGATAACTCCACTACTAACTAATATCAGACACCCAACAATTGCCTATTGCTCAATTATACGAATAATTTTGTTAAGAAAATCAAATCGACTAACTTTACTAAACTTACTTTACCAATATTACCACAAGATTGGTTTAAACGTATAATTTTGTAGGTACTCGTTTTAAAGGGCGATTACAGCCGCAGTCTTACAGCATAAATTGCTCCAATTCACAAACCATTTTTTATCGTTCGGCAGTTAGATAACTTTTAATTCAAGTGCTATTCTCAATACCTAAATGTCAAGGGTGTTTCGATAAAGATTTATTATTTTTGGACATGACATTTCGGTAGGTAATAAAAGTATCGAATTCTTTACGGATAAAATTTTGTCAACAGAAATCTATCAAGGTAATAATAAGTAGCCAGTGAAAATTTTGAGGATAGTATGGTTAGTAATTTGAATTTGTGTTTAGAATTTAGTATAGTGTAGATTGTAAATAAAATGTCTAGAAATTAAAATTCCCAGAAAACCTTTACTTGTAACAAGCTTCTCCTTTGCCTACTTTGTTCATAAAGAATATGTTAACAAAATTCATTTACGTACAATTTGTACAAAAAAAAATATAACTAAAGTTAATAACGATAACTTACAACATACGACCATTGAATACAATGGTATAATGTATCCTCCAAGATGGAAAAAAAAAACCCATAATAACTATATTCAGACAAAAAATACATATCGTTTTCGCTAATAATTACAAAAATTTGATATGACATCAAACATCGTCATTTTGCCGATAATTTAGAATTTTAGGTCATTTGTGATAACCTGTCCGAGTTAACAAAATGTGGGCGTACAAAGACTTCTGCAGGTTTGGATGGCTCTTATCATTGCACTGCGTATGTCTGTTGATGTATTTGATAAATAATGACTTCATTTTAGTTTTTTATAAACGTGAGTTAATAACTAGAATCAAAATTAGTTTGAAATTTTAATATTTTAAAATGATGTAAGAAGTGAAAAAAATGTAACAATCAAAAACAAGTGTTGTAAAAGTAAAAACAAAACATGATTTTGTCTAAAACTTAGGCCACCTAGATTTAAGAACTTTCCAATAAAAATCAACTCAATCGATTGACCTAAAAAAGTTGTATATTCTTAGTCCGAAATTAAAATTATGAAAAAAAATTCTAAAATTCTGAAAAATCTAATTCTGAAAAAAAATCTGAGAAGAAAAATAATTACATTTTACTAATTTCTACGTTTTAATGAACTTAACGCACTGTTAATGGGACTATTTTGATTACGTAGTTCGGTGGTTGCCTATTGACGAATTGTTAATGTCAAGACAGACAGAGTTATATTATTATTGACAGTTGGAATAGAGAGGTGCATAATGAATACTTGTTTTTACCTCCCAAAATTCAGCTCCCAGTTAAAAAGTGAACCCTCCCCGTTAAAAAATGAGTCCCAGTGAACTATCTTCTAACAATGGTTTTTTCCTCATTTATTAAGTATTTAGTCAAATTTATTTCAAGTAATCAAATAAAAGTATGATATACAAATCTATATGTATTTAACTGCTGTATTTTTGTATGTATATATGAATTCATGTTATTTCTGTATTGTTTTAGATATCCGTTGCTGTATCTCTTCATAGTTTTCGACCACATAATTTAGTTTCTCTAAATAGAATTTTCATAACTGTTTGGATCCGAGCGTGTCTTCTCCAATATACGCGACACTGGCAGAATATTTTACGCATTAAAAGCGCGGATGCACGCCATAATATAAAAAAAAAATGAATACTTGTTCTATTATTATTCCCTTCTGAAATATCTTTCACATAAAGTCTACATTATTGTAGCGTTCAATAGGTCCTATATGAACTCAGCTCCGAGTGGCTTATAAATAAATCGAAACCGAACAATGGTTCCTCGTTTCGTCCAATTACCCTATTACTGAGTTATTTCGACGTCCAGCCTTCGACTGGCCGCTGTGACATAAATCTTCGTTACGGTAATGGTGTCGTACCCACTCGATTTTGGTTAAAAATCTAGGAAATATATTTATAATATTACATGTATAATTTAAATTTCACTTGGTATCAACACATTTAATGTGTGATATTAAATTGACAAAATAAATCTTGAGCCAGACCTATATATTCGCTAAAGAAAGTTCCTTTTTGTCGAAACACTAAATGCAGTGCTATTATTATTTATCCAAACGTACCTTGGGAAAATAATTAAATTACACGTGAAATTATATAAAATTGCGATTCGCCTAAATAACGTACGAAATCTAAAAAAATCTTCCTTGAATTACACAAATTTAAATAACTAAAAAAAAAACAATAATAATTATACATCGAGCTCTGTAACAGTTGATTAAGGCATTAAATTGACAAATTGTTTTGCACATTTACAAACATAAACAAAGTTACTAACTTAAAAAGAAACTTGATCACACACACTTTTCCCCTATAGGTAAAAGTAAATGTCTATAATAATAAGTGAAAAAAAAAATAACTCCATCGGTCGAATAGGGCCTACACCACACACCATATGACTAGCCCCTTTGCTCTCTTTATGCCCTTTCATTGCCCATGAGTAGACCAGCTATTCAGCTCTATCAATGCTTTATTGGACACTAAAGCTCCATGCGAGAACACTAAAAATATTTAATGCCTTTCTTAGCCTGTTATGAGAGTATTTACGGCTTTTGGGATAATATGAGTCTCCTTGAATAATATATTTGTGGTTAAGTGATTGAAAGGTCGCGAACCTATTGCGTTAGTGTATACCTAATCTACAGGTAAGATTGTAATTTTTAAAAGTGATATTTATCTAACTAAAATTTTAATTAGAAGATCCTCAGTAAAATTTCTTAATAATTTGAACAAAATATAAAAATTCAAAATAATTTAAAATAAATAACAATTGTGGTTCAATAAAAATGGCAGATATTTATGTTTGTGTTCCATATATAAGAAGAAAATAAGATTTAGTTCCCGTTCAATACTAATGATTTCGAAAACTATTTAAGGAAGTTTCAATAGTTAGATTGTGCCCAATGACCGCCTTTAGTGGAACTTTGCCTTTTACCACGACTCCTTAGGAAGAATGTCAAGGGGCCAAAGACGCTTGAAACTTTGAATTTTAATTAGGTATAGAGTTGTGAAATTTATTCCAGTAAAAAGAAATAAAACATGTCTAACGTTAAGGCTTTTTATTAGTTAATTACTTAAAAAGTTAATCCCATTAAGAAGGATCCTTTTAACTCCAAGAATATCTAAAGAAAATACCTTTTTAAACATTAAGCTGAAAAACCGTATTTACTTGAGATAACGAGGAGAGATAACTTCTAAAAATAAAACTACATTAATTTGTATTTGATCCCTTATCACTTTAGTGACTGGTTTTTTCGTAAAATTGTATAGTTACTTTATTCTATACTCGGCTTTAAAATAAAATACATATTAAAGTTATTAAATGGGATTGTTAAACGCAAATCACACAAAACTTGTTCTTACTTTCAAATACATTTTTGACTCTTAATTTCTGTACTTAGTATGAGTTGTGATAGTTTTCGATAACGTATAATCAATTGCTAGGTATTCATTGGCGAATTTTGCCTCTTGCGAAATTTTCATTACAGGCGCTGCTAGTCAATATGTATATAAAAGAATAAAAAACGTAACATAGCCTGTACATATCCCACTTCTGGGCATAATCCACCACGCTGCTCCACTGCGGATTGGTGTATATACATGTGTCAGAATTTCTTCCGGCACATGCAGGTTTCCT
>DVXP01000056.1:0-32799 GCA_018235645.1 Junonia grisea | reverse complement strand
AACTGGACATCACTAAAATGTCAATTTTTTGACATATTATTGTTTCGTGCATATAGATTTGGAACGGACTATAGGTATAATAAAGGTATTATAAAATATGGCTTTGTCTCCAGACAGAGCAAGTCCTTGAGTAATTCAGGCTATTTGACTCGAAAGCTAAACATTGACTTCGGTTACTGCGAGTCAATTAATATGCCATTCAATTTGCGTATCGACAGAACACATGGACTTACGATTCTTAATTTCGAGCTGCTATTTTTATCAGACTCTAACTTGCCCTAATGTCAAGAGTTTTGAGGTTAGGAGTTCTTAATTGTAATATAATAATAATAACAAACTTTAGTAATTCTATCGTACCAACCTATTGCTTATACACCATCAACATAAAATTTTAATGTATTTGTTTAAATTACTGTATAATTTATTGTTCTTACATATTTCTATATTTATTAACTAGGTACCTTCTTTATATTTTCTTATTATTACCTACTTTAAAATAATAAATATTCTGTAATACAAAGCCTATTAGGTGAATTATATACCTACCCACTTCTATTATCATTTTCTAGTATAATTATGAAATACTACAAGACTACAAAAACTATATATTTATGTGTATGTCAAATAAAAATTCAAAAGATAAATAATAATAGCATATTTAAAGCGGAAGTATAAGAATAATAATTTTACTACAACTAGGAAGGTCGTAAAGCAATCAGGTAAAAGATATCAGGGACCTTTTTGCTTTGTTCTTTTTAAGCTTTAAGCTCTATGGAATTCAAAGACAATGGCCTGTCAATTTCCTTTTTTTCTTAGAAGCAATATAGATAGAACAACAAAAGTAAAATATTATTGAAATAAAATAATTTTTGGAAAAGCTATTAATGCTGTTGTAAATAAATACAATAGAATATAAACTCAGTTGAGTTTATTTTTTTTATTATTAGTATTTTCTTCATAAACTATTTAGGTAAATTGGTAAAAGCCCTGACGACGAAAAAGGTTAGATATATTTTTTTTCTATACCCAATGATTATAGTCGCGTATAATTATTAAAACAGAACTTGGCACCCGATTATATCTCGAGTCTTTTGTGGGTGACCTATGATGAAATTTTGAACTTGGTTCTCATTTCACAATAATGTTTTTGTTGGGATTAGTATTTGAATAAAATATGTTTTTAAATATCGCACATGGAAGGACAACAAAGGTGACATTGCTCACGTTTGCTACAATACGACCTACGTTAACGTGCAGTAAAAGTTTATTTACGTTTTTACGGCTCTTATTGGATTTGCAACTACGTTTGTTCTATTTTTTTATTTTTCATAATTTCTAATATTTTTCCGAGTTGTAAATTTTTTATGTGTTTGTCGTTATTTCTTTCTGTCTATCTGTGTCTATCTTTTCGTCTGTGTGTGACTTCACAGTTCCAAAGCGAATGGATTGTTTTAAAAAACTTAGTTGTTTTTTGTTAGAAAACTCATGTAAACGATTATTATTTTACGGACTTTTTTAGGGGTTAACCAGTTTCTTTATACTTTGCGACTAGGATGTGCACAACAATTAAAAATTCAAATCATTATCAGCGAAGTACCTACCCGATTCATCGGTCCGTTAAAATGCTATCAAAGACAATCTATTAGATTGTAGGGTTTATTTTTTAACGTTTTATATTGTTTGTTTATTAAAAAACATATGTATTTTATTAATGTTTTAAATCTTATGCAGGAAGAGAATACTTTCGTAGCATATTGATTGAAATGTAAAATGTGATTTGTGCATAATGATGTTGTAGTTGTGTTACTACTAGTTATAATATAGTTTTACTAATTCTTTTAACGTACGATTATTATTTTAGACCCGACCTTAAAAAACGTAATATTTATTTATTTTTATACAAAAAACTGATTTATCTTGAGTAATTCATGTCAAATTAATTTGTCAATTAAACTTTTAATTCGAGGTTTTATTTAGATAAATGATGTTGAAAGAATTTAGTTAACTCGAAACAAAATTTTTTACAGGACATTAAATCTTTCAGGCATTAAGGATACGTAAAAATGTCAACGTGACAGACACTTTACTGCTAAAGTTTATTTATTGTCAGTCACTTTGTTCTTGTGGGTAAAAATAAATATCCAAAGATACCTATTTAGGATAAAATTAATCGAATGATATTTATAAACTTTTGTTTTTAATTTATTCTTTGACCATAATTACAAATGATTTAGCTTGTTTTGATTGGAATAAGAAAATATCCAGAGCAGGCAAAAATTACACAAAATCTGCTCTACAATATTAAAACAACATAAGTTTAGGTCTGGTAGAGTAGATTGAATATCGGTAGATATTTTAATAAATATTATTAGATCATAGATTCTCTCTGTTATTGATTATTGGCTTAAGAATTACTATAATACAATTTATCGCATATAATTTAACTTCCACCCAGTACAATAAAAATACTATTGCTATGAGCATATGAAGGGTTATGTAGTTTTAACAGACTGATTCCGCAATCGCACCAAGTTAACGACCATGCCCGGCATTAAAAGCGTCAATGTGGCGTAATTATCATGTGAATTTACGAGTTGCTCAACTTTAGTTATTGCTTATCTATACTTCTATACTATTATTACAAATAGGAACGATTTGTATATTTGTATGCATGTGTGTAACGAACAGTCTCAAAACTACTGACTTTGAAGATTTTCTCTCGACTTTTCCGAATGGCTATCGAGTATATCGTATGTCAATATGGTGTACATTTTATGAGAAACTAGTTTTCCCGTTAGTTTTTGCATTACTGCACTGACTACATTAATAGTACACCGCTCTTGTTAAAATGTAGCATGGTTATGTATCAGACACTGGATGAGCGACATGGTTACCATGTTCATCCACAATTCCAAGCGTACAGGATATAAACGAACAAACAAATGAATAATATTGATTATTTCAACAAGACAGTTATTTAGCTATCAAGCTGAAACTGAAGCCGCGACTAGAATACGCTGAAAATAAAATTATTAGGCATGTTTAGAGCGAATGCGGGCGCGGACATTGCTTATCACAAACGCTTTGCAAAATGTAACCCAATGTGTTACGCGATAAACGATTTTTACTGCTCCAAATACTTATGTAATGAAGCTAACACAGTCGCGAAGCCGTAAAGTGAAAACCCGCTCATAATGTAACTACCATTCATAAAATATATCAGTAAAACCTATTACAACATTATTTTGCGAATATGCAAACTTGCGAACGTAAGCGTGTTTAGAACATCGGCATCGGTGGAAAAGAATAGAACTGTGTAACAAATGCAAATAAATTAATTTATTGACTTATGTACAGAATGAAGATAAAATATTTACCTAAAAAGTTTAATTTAACTAAACTAATGTTAAAAAATTATAATCGCTTAACCTAATTTGTATGATTTATTTATCACGATTGGTTAGTTAACAATCAGGTAATTAATCAAAGATTATTTTATATTGTTTACAGTTTTAAATTATTATATAGTATTTCTTCACCTGTACATATATTTTGGTAAATGAAGGCAGTTATTGCGAGTCTGTTATTTCAGGAAGTCAGAGATTATTGCAAAACAACCTATTTTCTTACGTTACAGATTCAATATAGCGTTAAAGCGTTACAAAACTTAATTACGAAATCTAATTTAAACGGTATAATAAAAGTAGAAAAGCGAGTCGGTTCTCGTAAAATGTCTTCCGTAGATAGTGCTTTAAATTCATTCATCATTTAATTTCAAATATTATTAACAAATTGTTATATTTTAATTCGCAAGGTTGCCAATTGTTATGTAGGTATATTCTATCAATGCCTAATAGTAATTTATTATTTTTAACAGACTTAATATTGACATTGGATAGTAAAATAGTCATTTGTTAGACGTAACATTAAAAATAAATTCGGTATATCAAACGAAATAAAAGTACCTATTTATTTTATTAGTTTATTACAAAATGGTTGTGGTTAATTTCAGGTCGTGTTTTTTCCTACATACATTAATTTAGGTATATTGCATTGAATCAATATTCTGAGGTCAATGACTTTTCAGTTGTAAAAAAATATTGTTTCATATTGCTTATCGATATTAGACACGTTAGAAAATCGTTTTCACACAGCTTTTAGTAGCACAAATTTTTAAAAATCCAATGTATGTTGTAAGCGTAAAGTTGATAAAATATTAAAGATATTTTAATCCTCTCTTTTGTTTTTGGTGTATAATATTTTTCCTTCGGTCTCTGCTTATGAAACGGTAATTTTCCACGTATTTATTTTTTGCATGTTTAATATAACATTAACATAATTATTCTTCCGCTACAATGATTCTGAAATATTTATAAATCTCGTATGACACACTCATCCTTTGTAATTTTGATGCTAATATATGAGGTAATTTATGTATTATATATTACTGTATTATTGTCACATTAAAGATTATTTATTATAACTGGAATGGTCTCGCCGTTAAGTATAGTTAAATAAAAAAGAAACAATAACAAAATGTAATTGTAAAACGCCGCGGCACCTAAAAATAGTATGAGTACATGTTGGACAGAGTTGTACTCGTACATAAGTTTCAGGGTAGTTTTTGTTTAAGGATTTTCTTCAAAAAGCATAAGACTAAAGGAATCAGTGACTTCTGCGGCAGGACTTTACGGAAATTATAAATATTAACCCTTAAATAGCCCCAAAGAACAATAAAGTAATTACTTAATAAAGAACTTACAAAAGTTCCCAAAATAATTTAAAAAGATCGACATGTTTGTCAGTAATTTAGTGTGCTCTGCGTACCTAATACTTTACCGAGTTATTCCCGTTTGCCCCTCACGAACAGAATGCTTTCATACCACATAATTTTCGTAAAAACTACAAACATAATAAGTTTTTTATTCATGTGTCACGACTATTGATAATGACGTCAATAATATAAACAATTTTAATAACTCATGAAAAGAAGGTATTTTTTTCTAATTTTTTATTTTAGTTTTTATTTTTCCTTTTTGGTGACATCCACATTTTTTAACCCGTAATATTTTCGAAAGGGTCAAATAAGCCCTTAAAACAAGAATTAAAATAATGCACAATACTTATACAATCAACTATCCCATTACTTCCGTATGTATAATTATTATTGACTTATACGACGTCATCCTTGTGGATATAAATAATAACAATACAACGGGATAATATTTAAAATATTAATTGTTTTAGCGGTTTTTTCGAATTAATTAATTATAATTAAAAATGCATATTTTTTTCATCCCGTTAACAGAATTTGGCAAAAAATTTTTAATTGAAATAAACTACGCTGTTTTCTAAGGAAAATCCACATAAATTGCTTTTTTTTTTAAATTAAATGGTTTTATTTAGTTTTAAATCAATTGCACCGCCAGAATGATTTAGACCTATACTTTAGAGTGTTTAGAGAATAAGTAGTGTAGAAAAATATTACCGACTTCAAATAAAAAAAATTGTATCCAATCGAAATTGGTACAAAATTTTGTGGATACGTAAAACTTTTAGTTTGAAGTTGGTTAGGAAACAAATATTAAATATTTTAGTATACATTTATTGAACTCGCGCTTTTTATAAAAGCGCGCGTATGTATGTTTATTTTATAGGGTACCTGCTGTATTGTGCATAATGCACATGAAGTACCTATGCATTATGTACATGCAACGTATAATCTTGTATGTACACAATTAAACATAAACACTAGCGTTTATTCATCTTCGGTTTCTAAATTAAACAACAACGTTAAACACTTAATCTCGTTTTGTAAATGAAAAACAAAACTTGTTATAGTTTATACTGCTGTTGGTATTTATATTCAAGAAAATATTTTTGTCGAGCTACCGCCCTATATTTCTTCGAGATATTTATTGTCGGGTTAACATTAACTCGATAAAGGGCAGAGGACCAGGAGAACACTTTTAATTCCGCGTTGGTACCTTTATGGTGTGGTTACATTAAAAGGGCACACCGATCACCTCGAAACACTGCCGGGTTGAGAGTAAACACGTGAATGTGAATGCCTCTTTTTATAATGTACACGTTTAATAGAGGCCATATCTTTACATTTACTAATAAATTTATTGGTGCAGCACCGAAAAACGAATTCCTGATTGATTTTTCGAGATATCTTCGAGATATGTTATGTTATTTTTTACTTACATTGAACTGTTAAATCTATTAAATATATGATTATATGTTAGGAAACTATTTTCGATTTCATGTTGTTGTGTGTAGGTACATATAAAAACTAGTTCAACGACTAAGCTCCACAAAAAGTTGAAAACGACTTAAGATAATTTGTAACATGGAAAAATAACATGATGACATACTTGTTGAACGTTTGTTTATTTTTAAGGATTTTTTTTAATTATCAGTGTGAATTTTAATTACAATTTCATACTATGGAGAGTATATCGTAACAAGTATGTGTTGAAAATTCTAGGAACAGTAAGTAAACGTGCTAGCATGCAGTAAAACGGTCTCGTATTTTAAACTCTGAGGAATATTCTAGTTATTAAGAGACCTTGCCATAAAAGTGGGCTTTATCTGGTTAAAAAGTAAAAGATATGCGTACTTGTTAAACTAGCTTGACGGATGATAAAAAAATGAGTTCCAATGAGAGATGTAATAATAATATTTCGAAACAGAAAAAAAGGTCGCTTGTAAGAATTTTCTTTCGTTCAATAAAAAACCTCGTTATTGCCTATTGTACTTAAAGCAACATTAATTGTATAGAATGCTAATTTCAAGTGTAACGTAATCTCCATACAAAACAGTGCTCAGTGTTACGAGTCCATTCGAATGGACACTTGATTATTGACCTGTAAACACATTTTCGTTATAGTAATTGTTTATCGCGTCATAATAACAGATTTACAACATAATGTTGCAGCGAAACTATTTAGGCAATTTTAGGGTTCACCACCTCTAAACATTATACTCGTAGATTAAATTATTTATTTTTAATTTTGGAACACAGTATAGCTATTTTAAACAAAAATAACTATACAGAAATCGTTTTTGGTTGTTCTTTTTTAACACTATATCGTAAAATAACCGTTTTTATTTTTTATTTTTGACATATTAATGTACTTAAGAAATTACTTACCCAAATAAATTCAATTGAATTAAAAAGCTATTAACCTTACCAAATTTAACTCAAAAACTTAAGTATTTTGTGTATATTGAACCTTTAAATTAAGTGTTGTGTTTTTATTTATTTTATCTGTTAATCTAAATAAAGCAATAAGAGGCGTGATAGGAGCAATGCAAAAACAAAGGTTTACGTGTCCGAATACAATTACACGCGCACGCACGGACAATCGTAATCGTTTCGTCATAGTTTAACTAAGTCAACAATTATGAATCGATTTGCTTCTATTTTTAGCGATTATTTTTTAAGTTATATATGTGGATACGAAGATACGTTAATATTACAACAAATAAAATGGACTGTTCAGTTGTAAAATATTGTGTTAGGAAAATATATATATTTTTTTTATTTCGATACTACAGAGTCCTCACTTTCAGTCAACACTTTTATGTTCTTATGTGTCTATTGTATGTATTTAAAAAATGTTATGTGTCACTTATATTAGGACCGAGTAAATGTCAAAAAAACAATCACATTGGAAACGTGTTTCGAGAAAAATTTAAAGAAATGATGTGTATATTTTTATTTTTGCAAACATTAGGTACATACAACATTGCCAAATTTTCTATGCCAAATTTTCTATGTCTATATCCAGTACTGGACGAATACAGACTGTTGATGTGTGATGTGATGTAATTTCAAAACAAAGTTAAGAGTAAGCTAAACATGTATGGTGTATAGTGGTTTTTAATTAAAATATGACTTACCTTTTATGCGAAGAATTTTTAAAATTTAAAAACACACTTTCGGATATGTAGTTGGAACAACTATAATTTATCGAAGACAACTAGGTACGAGTATTAGGTACAAAAAAATGAATTTAAAATACGGTATAAGTAAACAGTTGTATTTCTGTTAAAGACCACAGCTAATAATTACGACTATTTTGAACAAGTTTATTCGCTCACTACTGACAGTAAAACCTATATAATAGTCATCCGTCACTGTCATGGTTATCACGAAAGCGCAGAGGTGAATTTGTAACATTTAATAAAGTACGTTTTCTTTGTAAATACTGGTAAAGCATTTTTTCATGCGGAAATAAGTTGCTCTTCTTTGAGCAATTACGGTGCGCTTAAATACCGTTACTATTACGGGTAACCGATTTTACAAAAGCTGGTTATTATTATGCAAACATTTTGGTATTATTACAAAGGCAAAAGATTAAAAGGAAGAAGAGATGGAGTTCCCTCCTTAACGCAAAAACTATAACTATGTATATTGACGAGATAAATAAAAGTTTGTCCTAAATGTAGTTTAGTACGTTCAAATTAACATGGTTTTATTAGTATATGTAAAGTCGAAATAATTCCTGTTAAAATGCAGGCGAAGTTACGAGTAACAGCTAGTTTTAAACATGTTTCTTGAGATAAACAATTTTCAATTAAATATTGCATATAAAAAATGTAACTAATAAGCGTTTCCGTAGTGCGTTAAGGAAAAAAATACGAGTATTTTTATTTCGTTCCTAGTTCGCGGTTTTCCTTTGTAAACAACTGATTAAAGTACACTCATTAACCTATTTTTCTGCGCTATCGAATCGGATGTAATTAAGAATGAGTATTTCTGGAACGATATCCTGAAAGGAAGTGAATTCGTTAATAAACTTTACGATAAAGGTTAGAAACGTTTAAGTTTTATGTTTCGTATATTTTTTAGCTTCAAGAAACTAAGCTGGTTTACAGTTTACACGTTTGTAATAATTTATAGATAGATAGATTAGATCTGTGGGTACGAAATGTCGCTTATGTCTAAAGTCAAGGTATAAGCCGCTATCATATGAACAATTTAATGTAGCCTAACTGTCGTTGATATCGTTAAATCTAGTCAAATACCTATGTGACGTTCCCTGGGAAACAAATTTACTTTTGTTTTCGTTTCACCGGATGCGTTAAAAAAATTATTTTAATAAAAACTCTTAAAAAAAAAATTAAAACAAAATTTATGTTGGGAACCGCTATCGGTCCAAACTATTAGTTCTCCTATAACAAATAAAAAGAATTAAATAAATAAGCATCGATGTAGCCATGATAATGATTAAAGAATATTAACTACACAATAGTGTCTCAGTAACGAAGTTTTTTTTTTTCCTACGAGTTTTATTAACTATAAGAAGCTATTAATCTAAATTAACGTCTATACAGTCTATACAAATTATATTGAATTAAAAGCGTCTCGTTACATCAAGAGATACCACTTTACCGCATGCTAATTATACTAGAATTTTCCACTTCACGCATCTGTCTATATCGATAATCTGCATATAGCGAGTCGATCAGTTCTCGAGACACAGGTTATTCTCGATAAAACTTGGTAAAAACGTTACAACCATAATCACTCATCCTGTTCTATCTCACGGACAATCTCCTTGTAAAAAGGAAAGGACCAAGGAGATCTTTACCTTTGTTTATATCGAATAGTTCTCTAATCGCTAATAGTTCCAATAGCGTTGATCACATGAGGAAACCGGTAACCGGTTTCTCACAACCGACGTCGTGTCGCCAAACGTGTACGCATGTCTATAATAGCCTCTTCCTATACAACGTTGCTATGACGTAATACCATACCTATACTCTAGATACAATTTAATAGATACCATTTACAGCTAACTATTACGATCGAGTGAATTCTTTATGTGTTTTATTGGTGATTAAATCTAACTCCAATCGAGAAAATTACGCGGAAAGTATTAACGTGTTACGAAAACTGAGGATTAAAAACGATTATTATTATATGTATTCGTAATTGTTACATTGTTATTATGTAAAACATATATCGTGCGTATATACGAGTTGTTCAACCAAATAATACTACACTCAAGGACCCATAGTAAATAGTAAACAGGTACCTACCCTATGTCTAGTAGGTACATATTGAACATACTGAATATGTTATACCGGCAGTTTTCTAAAAAATGCAGTGTTAATAATAATACAAGAAGGTTTCAAATCGTATTTACTTCATCAATAACCACATAATACAGCTTATAATTTTTTTTGAACGCTAATCCCAACGCGCTATTTAAATCTTTTATAGGTAGGTATGTATACCAAAGTAGGAATGTATTAAATTAGTATTATAATATACATAAATATCTACATATCTAATTAAATTTTACATATCTAATTAAATTTCAGACAATTAACAATATTATAAAGTTTATAACGATACATTCATACCCAACATCAAATCGCATGGTGGTCTGTCAGTACTATGTATGCAGTATATAAAATAATTTTCATACGGATACTATTAAACTGGTGTATAGCTAAGTACATATGTACAAACGTGCGGGTCCTACCGTAAATATTTTACGACTAGGGATGCTGGATCATAAACGAGCTATTAAACTTTCAATCGCGTCGGACATGAAGAGACATGCAGGTATTACGCCTCACATATAACTTAAAATAAACCTTTTTTGCTATGAATATAGGTACCTATATGATAATCAATAAAATAAATTGTTTTCAGTTTCAAAAAGTTCGATTAGAAGTTGATCAGATTTCGTAGATTTTTTATATTTATATATGACATAAAAACTTCAAAAGCTTCTGTAATAATAAAAGTACTATTTCTTCTAAAGTATAAAGTAGTTATTGGTAAAAAAAAAAGAATTTCAACATCACTTATAATCAACAATCACTTAAAATCCCTGTCATTGAAAACAAGATTATAGCAAAACAAAAGGACCAACTTAAATAATGGAAGGTAAGGGATAATGGAAAACCCTAAAACATAATTAATAAACTTACTAATATCAAAAGCACAATACCTACAAGCTGCAGAACATCCGACCAATATAATAATTGTTATTCTAATAATACGTTAAACTCCGTCCATACTAAACGGGCTCCTAAAACAAAACAAACGATCAATCATCACCGCGAGTAATTTTTTGTCAAGTCGCCCGAAATGCGAAGTTACATAATTTAAGAACAAAAGGGTCTCTCAAAAAAGTGTGCCCGCAGAATGGTCCTAAAATAAAACGTCTACGAGTTGTGTTCGTAAAGTTAAACCCGTAGTAGGCTATTCGAGCCGTCACATAAATCGCGTGCGGGAGTGGAAACAATAAGCCTTATCGCCCACTGATTCTTTGTAACTAACCGCTATACAATTTTAAATTATTGCAACGTATTTAGCAACAACCGTCTCCTACAAAAACTGTTCCCATCTTATTGTATTCTTTAAGGATATCTTTATCGCGCAGTGTGCAGTGGATGTTCGACCTAAACCGAGTCGAATGTGTTTTTGACTTTTTTTTCAACGAAATAGTCGGCCAACGGCTATTGCATAATCGTGAGGCGGCCCAAACATTCTATGCAATCTCAGAATCGCAGACGAAACTTTAACAATTGTCTTTAGAAATATCTCTGCAATGCGAATTAATATACTTCTTAGTTTCTTAATAAAAGCTGCTTTCGGGTCGGCTTATATTTTATATAGTAAATATCTTTATAGATCTGTTGATATAAATCATTATAAAGCGTAAGTATAGATAGGTAATTTAGGTAATTTATTATTTTTGTTTGCAATATTTTTACTTTTAATTACAACGTTGTTAACTAATCTGTAACAACCTTTCAAATTTTAAACGGTTAAGTTTTAAGTTTTACAATTATTATGTTGTTCAATTTGTAGGGTTATAAAAGAATATTTAAATGTATAATTCTAAGAACGGCTACTTGTTATATATTTCGAGTTATCTCATGTCTTAACTTTCGTAAAGATAAACAATAATATGACGGATAAATAGAGAGCTTATCATCGACACCATTCATTAATTACTCTTATCGACCAAAAAGTAGGTTGCAGTTATGATAGCGTGTTTTTATTATTTATATTTCCGACAGTTTAACCCGGATGTGTATCGGACATTATTTTATATAAAAAATATGATTATATATTAAATTAATATGTGTATTCAAATACTTATTTTTTTTTAAATAATAAACGATTTGATAGGGGTTTTATGAATATACAGATTTCAAGAAGTCTTAAATAATAACAAATTAATGGTATTCTTTCAATTTTTTTTGACGTAGACGTTAAATGCTCCCACTAAATTTGCATAAACTTACACTTATGCCAAAGTTCAGATTTCAAAAGTCATCATTACAAAGATTAATTATCCAACAAGGTTTCTGTATGTGCAACATAATATCATATTAGTCAGAATTAGGACACGACTAAAAGTGCAAAGCCAGAACAAGCTACTTCTAGCATTACTGGATAAATCCACAACAGCCTTTTATATTAAGTAGTAAATAAAAGATGAAAACAATTAGAATTAATGTATTCGCAATTCAGGGGAACATATCAGAGAGAGCGATCAACGTTACAAATATGACAAAATTACCATACATTATACACACACTTTCTAGGCAATAAACAGTCCTTTAGTCCAGCGTATTTTCTACTCTTTCCAGCTTTCGACCATGGCTCCGCCGTGTGAATGTCGTGCCAAAAAATATGTCTGTCCTTCGCCGATGTATTATCTACCTTTAAACAAAAATTAATCAAAAGTAGCTTAAGTATGATAACATACCAAACAGACAGACAGGTAGAGTCACTTTCGCATTTCTAATATTAGTATGTATGATACAGTCAGTCATGCGGGTTTTTCAGATCTCGTCTTCATCATTTTCATCCTATGTCTTGTTACGAGTTCTATCGAAAGTGTCGTACAGAAAATCTATACTAAGTTGTATTTTGTTTTTTCTTACTATATCCGTTTAATTTTCCGTTTTAAGCAATTACCCAATGCCCAGTTTTAATGATTACACATGACATTGTAAGGACAGGAACTTTTTATCTCGATCAATGATTTAGTTTCCCGGGATGTCAAATACGTTGAATAAAACTCACGAGGGCATTAACAAAACTAAAAACACACTAAATATGTATGTAAATATCGAAAATATTTACGATGCGATTTAAGTGTACCTATAACCGTACCATTTTTGATTAAAGCATATTTGTATCTCAAGTAAAAAAAAAAATATGAATACTTACGAAATAAGTATATTTTAGGAAAACGAAGGTAATTCGTAGGCGGCTGGCGATGTTATGAAACGTTTCTAAAAAGGTATTGCTATGAAAGTGAGAGTGTATTGCAGTGCTGTTATGGAACAAGATATATTGCAAATAATTGAAACGCGGCGAGGTCTCCGCGATAGCCTGTTATCAGCCGACCCCACATTGTCCGACGATAACATACACTGGCCTTATGTGCTTAAATTATAACTATCCGTTGACGATGTCCTCGATTAGAATATATCATTATTAATATTTTTTATTCCATTTCCGAGTAAGTGAAACTTGTTTTCGAAATATCGAATATAAACATTTGATAAAACTGAGGCCTTCGCGTCCAAACAACAACTAAAATCAATGAATATATGTTGTTTCTTGTTTCATAAAACTGAAGTATTACTCAAAAAGGAATTTTAAAACGTTCTACAGTATTTAATATTTTGAACAAAATAATGTGGCATGTTTTTAATAATAATTATAGAACGTACGCTCGTACACAATCACGCTTGTAAGATCTCGCTTGAGGGTTAAGAAGTTAATTAATACAGTAAGCACGTGCGTGGGTATCTAGTAAATAGTAATTAGTATTTCTACCAAACAACCGACTAATAAATATAAGATTACTTCATTGCAGTTAATAAACTCTAGCGAACATTAGTTTCATAGTAAAATGTTACGCACATAAACTTCCAATATAGGGAATTGTCTGTTCATAAATTGTTTTTAGGTAATTCGTTTTTGTGTAAAGCGGAAAATCTATATAATGACTTGAAGGAACATTGTAAATGCACTTAGCATGTTTATAATTTTTAATATTTGGCATTATTGTGTGATTTTTGTTTATGTAGACACCTTGACCTTACCTTACTATGATTTTTATAAAAATGTCTACAGTATATTTTATAAATAGACAATCTTGAAATAATAAGATTATTCTTTTAAATAATACTTATTACTATACAAGAGCTCTTAACTTCTGAATGTATCTAATCGGAGTTGATTAGTTAATTGTTCTATGCCTTATCGGTTATTGTAGCGATGAAGAAATATTTATTTTAGAGATAAATATTTTTCTGTGTTATATATAGATAACATTATCAAATGTCAGTTCGTAAATTTCGAGAAGGCATATTGTCTAGGAGAAACAAAGACATCAGTTTACATTAGCTGCAGCGATGAAGGAGTAAATACTATTTAATGACATATTTATAGGTATTTTATGTTATTAAAATCCTGGAAGAATTGTCTTCCGTATTTGAGTAAATATTTGCAAGTTTTTGTTATATTTAGGAACTATCATTCTCCAACATTTACAGATTCTGTTGGCTACGAAGTCTGTGGATTAGATTCTCAAATGGCTATCAATAAAATACAATTATTGATTAATATAAGATGTATATTATGATAATTAATAAGATAAATAGCTTAACTGCAAACTCTAGTCTAGACCCACCAGAAGAGACATCTCGACCTAGAAACGGAAATTTTTATTTATCAACACAACCACTACATGTCTTTAGTGAGAATCGAACAGCAACAATTGCCTCTAAATAGTGAATACACATTAATTAGCAAGCTACTATTACGACAGAACAATCCCGTCCACGTGTTCTGGCAAAGGGCATCTAAATCAAATTTTAAACATTCCGCTGTTACATTCGAATTACGAGAGCATTATCAATTTTATTGTTATGACCTTGAACTAAATATGTTAAGCTTATAAATTTTGATAACAGCAATAAAGCGATTTTAAATCGCTAAGGATTATACAATAGGTACTGTACAATATTCAAGTATGCGTATGCCTTACCGTCGTTTGAGTACTAAGTATTTATTTTTTAATAAAAATTTTAGCAGACATAATAGTAAATACAAATGATTTTCTAAACAAATATACGACTGTTATAAATAAAGATTGAGAGTCCTTAATTAAATAACAGTCATCTGTTTGCAAATATTAAGGAAATTAATTTATAAAACTTGTTTGAGTCAAACATTGAACTTCCAAGAAAATAGGTACTGGGCAAATTAAAATATTAATAAAAACACTAAATTATTTAATAACATCGTACGAGTTCTGTTGCATATTAATTAAAGTTTATAGATTATTTATTAATTAATATACCGATATCAAAGATTAGATACAAACACTAATTTCCTAATTTTGTAATTATGTCGTTTGAGAATTTAAACTAATTTTTTGTTTTTAATTTTATTTTCATTTGTACTTTCGCTATCAATTTATAAGAATTGCGTATTAATAAAAATATAGAAATAAAAAGAAACAATAAATTATGTTACCATAAAGTCTAAAGTTGGTTTCTGTTTCCACTTTCTAGCTTTGAACGTCCACAGTATTGCAACTCCAAATCGCTTATAAATATTGTAACCTGAACTAATTTTAATCAGTAATAAATCCGATCTGTCACGATTAATTTAACTCCCAAGAAAAGTCTCGTAGTGAAAGCGGCATGCAGTTATAAATAGGGAACTAAAAATACTTTAGGCCAACGACATAAGTGTAGCACCAATAAGCAGAAATCCACAATTAGCGCTCAATTGACCCTTCGGCCCGGCTTGGCGCCATCCGCCAATGTCACGTGCTCATGTTGCCATAGAGCACGACCTTGGTCCTCATAGACTATGGCCACAATGACGAATAATGACAGACCACGAACGCAGCTGTCCTTAATTTAACGATGCATCGCCCTGTTTCGATTGTACACGATTTATCGAAGCATATTAAACAGGATCCAATGTGTGGACCCAATTCTACGTCCTATACGTCTTCCATCAATATTATGAATAGTCCATTTTAACAAACTGTAATTGAAATTGATTGGTCTCTTAATTCGGCCACAACCAGGCTCTTTCACATACAACGTTCTTTATTGCGTGAGGTCAGAACGTTACTGTCGTATAAGAAGATGCTTTGTATGACGTGGGTCTCCCACATACACGCCTATAATGGTCATCTCAGAATTTTTGACGTATTACGGAAATTATAAAAAATCTTATGTTACGTTATTTATTTTTTTCCAGTTATTCGTAGTATTATTTCTGCGTCGCGGAATATCCATAAATTATTTTTATGCCGTAACCGCGTGTGCTGAATGTTACGTGATTGTACTCGTGTAGTGGGTATATAGGTAAAACTTTTTACGTCTCAGTCACAAACTTGAACTTAATTTAACACGCGGTTGACTCGGTTTTGCCCTCCTTTGTCAGCCTTTACAAAACATTTTTTACTCGTATCAGTAATGCATTTTTTCTATAAAATTAGTTGCATGACTCGAAATTTTTAAACTTATTAAAATAACTTTAAACTTAAAGGATTTAAACTTTTGTCTTTAAGCTAATTCGTGCTTGTCTAGTATGTTTGTTTATAAGCATTCGTACGAGAGTATATGTACACAGCAATTCACATTGAATTATTTACTCTACTTAACAAATGGTAAAAAATAAACGTCATTACGTTACAAAAACGTTGAGTAACGTTGCTATTGAGTCCATTATAAAAAAATAACGAGCTGAATTACAACTCTAAACTCACAAGCGTAGCTTTTTGTTACGAACGCGGAAGTGCAAAATTGCTTTAACCAACGCTGTATAAATATAACTCATTACCTAGCGAGTACTTGCTACCACATAAACGACTGGTTTAAGATAAACCTGTTAGATTTTCCTCTAAAAAACTAGTATGCCTTTAGGTATAAGTTATTGAACCTATTTAAAAAGCTATTTCAAAAATGTTTCTATAATTTAAATAAATGAGGACCTAAATTTTAAAAATCGTTAATGTAAATTGCTGAAAAAAATGATATAAAACTTAATTTATTTCATTAATGCCAAAGTCAAACGAAGTTTTTATGACGAGAAGTGGTTGTAAATTTATTAATAGAACTTTTATAACATTAACACCCGTGTCTTAAATTGAATGTAATGTACTTCTTAACCGCTAGTTAAAGCAATAAATTCCACATATTACACTTCTTTAAATAGTCTCACACCATGTTGTTTAAGATATGTAGTACCGACATAAAAATTAAGGTAGGTATAAAGATTTTTCTTTTATTCCTGCTTTTAATACCGCTTAGTAAAGACTTTCTATTGACACAAACTCCGTAGAAACACAAAACTATTTTTACGGGACTGCTTTGCTGTGGTTTGGCAGATATTCATCATATACCCAAATGCCTTAAGTTTTTTTGCAATGTTTCTTTTAATCGTCGAGAATTAGACAAAGAACACGCATTTTTGCTTTAAATTAATACAGGAATATAATAAAAAATGCAATAAAATTTTTCTGTACAAAATTATTATTTATTATATTTTACTGTATTAAAAGATTTTTACTTCATGATATTGTTAAACGTTACTAATAAACCCTGTTGTAAAGTAGGCACCCGATAGTTTCAGTAAAAGTACCAGCTAGACTTGTTATTAAATGTTGCAAAACGCCAAGCACAATACACTAAGTGACATTCATTTATTTCAAATTTCCAGTCCAACTAGTCTAGTTTAGTTTTAATATTCAATTTTAAACATAGTTTGCAAACTTGAAATTTCAATTTATCTATAACTATTTATCTACGTTAACACAAATATTTATAGCTCAAATACTATCTTAAATCGTCTTTATTATTTCAATTCACCTGATAACGCGTTCGAGTGTTTTTACGTTAATTTATTTTACGACATTGATATTGACAACGATTCTAATAAAATATGTTGTTTTACGAGTATGCAAAATATTGTGTGAAAAAATGATCAAAAGTTTGTTAGGAACAGCGCGCCGAGTTAATGCCTTTCACTGAGCGAACGGCGGAAGCAATGTTATGTCATGCGCCGCAGTGGGCCATCGGCTGACCGAAATGGCCGACACACTTACCACGACCCACCAAAACAAGAGTTGCGTCAACGACACAATATGACAACATATTGCATAACACTATTTTGGACATTTCGTTGACATTATTTGCATTTCGACTTCGATGTTTTAATTTTTCGTATGTATTACGCATAAATTGATTTTTTAACACCGGTGATAACGTAACCCGGTTATCGCTTTGACCCCAGTATTTGAAAATTATGTTAGTGGCAGCGCGATAAACTTAGTTATCTAAAATACGTTACTGAATTCTAAATAAGAGGAAGTATAGAGGAACACGTACAAATTCGAAATGGTTTAAAATCTTTACTCTTAAACGATATAAGCGAACCAACAATGCCATAGTTGGCTATGGTCGAGAAACAAATAACAATAGTTCACGCAGTTGGCAATTTTTTGTTATAGTCGAATGAAACTTTTGTTTACTTCCTACTGTTACATTGTGCACTTATTACGAGGCGCGAAATTACTAGCCAAGTTATGTTACGCGTAATATTATGTTAGAATATTTGCGATGAAAAGTGTATAGGAAAATTACATACATACAATTATTAGGTAATCTAATTGATAAACAAATATGTTAATTAAAATTACTTTTTCGTATTTATACATCAATCATATATGTACCTACGTACAATTTATGCAGATGTATAATTTATTTAATTATGGTGGTAAGTAAATTAAAAAGACGTGTCGTTTACTTTACAGTTTTCCTTAATGGAGTTTTACGCTATAAATATTACTTAAGTAACAAAACTCACTTATAACGTATGGACAGTAGTATGTGTTATTACGTCGTTAATACCCGAAGGAACAACTAAGCAGTTATATCATCTTTCAAAGTCATGTATGCAATTACAAGTAATAAGCCTTTTTAATTTGCTTCATACAGCGTATTTGTACCACCAACTGTCTATTACACACTTAAATTACATATCGTGTTAAGTATTGCACTTAAGTATTTATATTCCTATTTTAAATAATGAAAACTTGTTTTGAAATATACGTACACAGATCTTCTTATTCAAAGAATGAAATGGTATTTTAATAATATTCATTTTTAATTATTTCACTTTCAAGCTCAAGCTCCCTATAAGATTTGAGTTAATTCCTGACAAATCTTGACTTTGACAAAATTTCAGTTCATCAATACATTGAAGTTAAAAATCGATACCAAATATTTCTTAGAAATCTGATACACGTAATTTATACGTATATTGTAACTTATGAAGCGAAAGTTATCTAGGATTGAATAACAATGCACTGAAAGGTCGGATGAGTATGCTAAAACGATAATAACAGCTTCGGGTATTGTGACGTAAGTGACACCAATGTTCTCTCGCCTTCGAAAGTAGATTAGCTAATGTTCAAATTGTCTGAGGTACGACTACATGTTCCTGTTTTATAATTTCTGATTGAAATTCAAATTAAATAACTTACAAAGTTGTTCTATAAATTTTTAATTAACTAAACATGAATGGTAGAATGTCTGTAGAAATTGTTGAATTAAATTTAATTTCAATTTGTTTAAAACTTTAAATATGATCTTTAAATATCGTTAACTAACTTTTGCATGCGGATCCGTCCGCATAATATTAGTATAAAAAATTAAAACCATTCAAATTTTATCAGCACGTTATGTATTGAGTTCTTTATTAGAACCACCTTAAATAAACACCACGTCACTGCCGTGTTCAATGCGCTTTGTAATCATATAATGCTTAGCATAAGGTTTCTTCTTGGAACTGACATTCTCCTATAACTAATATATGATACGCCCTAACACGTGTAACCGTTTTTTTTACATAAAGTGATTGCCATCTGACCTCTGCAACTGAATGAGAATGAGTAAAGCAGAGGTAATAACGGGCAACAATTTTACATACGACTGGATATTCGTTAAAATGTAGAATCGGTACTCAAAACGTGAAGTTAATTTATTTGGCCAGTTGATTTCAGACGAGTAATTACGTATCCCTTTCGGGTTCTACTACATGACCAGAAATTGTCTAATAAAAACGTACTATAATGCAATAGATTAGAATAATTGCATCTATCTGTCAAGTAATTATCTAACACTTACGAATTCAAAGGATTCTTCAAAATCAAGAGGATACTTAATTCGACCCGTATTTTATGTTTGTTACCTCATCACATTGTCTAATTTTAAAGTGATGTTGAATATACTATGAACCTAATATGCATTACATTTTGACAACAACTTTTAATCAATTGGAAAATATAATTGCTTATACCGTATCCATCATTTTATAAATAACTGACAATGTATAGTTTAATAGCTACGTTAATAAACACCTATTCTGGAATATTCAAAATCTAAATAAATCTAAAAGAAATGATATTTTTTATTATAAAAAATGAAACAGCAATCAAGCAGCGGTCCTTAAGTAAAAAGCTAAAAAGTCAAAATGGTTTAGATCGATGGAGCGTGGCGGTTCGAATCGGTCAGCGTGCTACACGCCGCTGCGCAGGAGTTTACCGAGTCACATCCAGCCCATCTCGCCCATCGGTCCGAAAGATCGAATGCGTCACGCTTCGACTTTACTTATTTTATTATGTGACTGTTTGAGCATGTCTTTTGGAGAGGATAATGGCTTGTGTATTATCTTCCCGGTGGAGTTTAAGTTTATGTATTAAATAGTCCTTAACCTTATTGTTTTGTTCATATTTTCAATTTCTTATTGTTTTTAGAACAAAAAAAAATATGTATAAAATTAAGTGGAAACATTATTGTAACTATTAAAAGAAGCAAATATAGAATGTATGTTATGTGACTTTTGCGCGCCTCCTAGCGCAAAATGTTAGACGCAGTGCTCTTACCTTAAAATGTAAAGTCAGACATTTTTCTGCATCTTAAATGTCTTTATAATATTCAAAAAATACAATAATTGTGTTCTTTATACAACAGTGCTGTTTAAGAAAATGAAAATATTATATTTTGATAGCTCTGTTTAAATTCCTTTCAGCCTATATGTTCATAATTGCATGAAAATATTTAAATCGAACACAATTAATTATTCGTAATAAATAATCACTATGGCAATATATTAATACAAACTGGAACAATTACCGACAACTACACTCATTAACGTCGACAGCCACTTACGAAACAAGAAGTAGATTATTCAATAATTTACTGCTTATTGTTACAAATACAATCTAAATACATTTATGTTCTTATTCAATTTTAGTTTATTCCGGACAAGATTTGAGATCATATAATAAATATAATAATGTAACTATTACATTTTTACTTAATTACTAACGAATCATATTTTTATACATATCTAATGTAAGATAAACTTAAATGACTTAACGAAAACTTAATTCGCGTCGTAGAGTTCAACGCGTCTTTACTTCTTTAAAAGTTCACTTTTCAATAACATCGTCATAAAGTCCGACCATTATTAAAGAGCATTAAAATTACGGCGGACTAGATATATTATTATTGTAATAATATATCTAGTCCGCCGGGAACTTCCTAGTTGTTTGCTTGAAAATCAGCATCAGTGAGAGTGGAGCTGTGCGCCCGCGCAAGCCCGGTCGTTACGTCACGCCGCACACATTCACACTTTCACTGTTAGATAATAGCACTCGTACCACGCCACTGCCTTACTTACACACTTACATACACAATAGGAAGTCTTCTAATGATCTGTTCTTGTAGGTATAAGAGCTGCATGAATTATTCGTACTATTTCGTAGAGGTAATAATAGCGTTTCATTAAATATGTATTTATGTATTTATGTTTAGTAATCAAAATTATTATATCATTTAGGTTATGTTTGATGGGAATTCCCACATCTAATAATAATATACCAAGACATTTTTACATACTTTTAAGTTTTGAGAAAGAAGAACCTAAAATGTATCTATTTCAACCTCTCAATTTTTTATTTTTGTCTCCGACCCAAAAAGAGGGGTGTTATAAGCATGAAATATAGCTTTCTCTGTATATGTGTACTACTGTTGGCATCATAGCTCCTAAACGACTGAACCAATTTTGATGTGATTCTTTTAGCATAAAAATACGCCTATGTTTTATGTAACATTGACCTGAAACTGCAGCCTCATTCAACTTCTCACTAATTAACAATAGATGAAGGTACCGGTATACCTATTTGTAAAAATCTTAACACGGAAAATAATATCTGCAACTTATTTTCTTAAATCATTTCATTTTTTGTTGATTTCTTAGGAATTTATTATGAAAATTTTATTATTACCTACCAATTACCATAATATAATTTAATTAAGGATGTTTTTAATATGTAAGAGATAATGCATAAGATAAATTATAAACTTAGATAACATATATAACCTACATAATTATTATTTTATGCGTTGCAAAGCGATAATTTATAAAGCCACATTAAGGATTTAAAAAAATCAAATTGAATTTATTAAGATGACGATAGAGTTTCTTCGGAATGCTATTAAATTACGATTTCTATCTGAGTTTTTGTTTAATACGTGCTTACATCTGAGTGACCACAGTCGGGAGATAGTGATCTTCCTTGTCGACTTGATTTAAACCGACCGAATTTATTAAAAAACGCTACCAAACTGTGGTTGGCGATGCATGGCGAGTTGAAATTTTAAGTAAATTAGATCATAAGATTGTTCATTTTATGAATTTAATGGCTATTGTGTAGCATTATGTCTCACTTGGTATAAACTTGTTTGTAAATTATAACATATTGTGTGTTTAGCAGAGGACTGTATACCTACTGTTAAATTAAGAGTCTTAATCAGACCATGAAAATTAACATGAGACTATTCATAATAACTGGAGAGTTATTTCAAGGATATCCTAATAGTAAAAAAATAAAAAATCTAGATTTTTAAAGATCTACATATAATAGAGCCTAAAAGTGTTTAAATATTTCTGAACCGGATTAGTTTGTCGTAAGATTTCATACTTACGAGTATGTAAATGTATATATTTGTATAGTTAATATAAATTTATTTAAATTTTTGTATCGCTCATTTGTATTTGAAGTGTTTTGAAATTCTTTTAGAAAAAAAATATAGGCACATCTAAACTTATAAAGCTTATTAAGCTAAACTTATAGGTTCAAAGGTAGGTAAAAAAAAAAAAAAAATTTCAATAGTTTTATTTAGTTTTACTTAAGCATGTTATAGTCCGATTCACGAAACTGGATTGATCTGAACTGAAAAATCTGGTGGGTATCTACCAATCAGAGTCGAAAGTACTTACTACTACTTACGACTACTTTGACGGACTTGCGCAAATTCTAATGCAACTTCTAATCTCATATTCAGATATTTCAAGTTGGTGGAGTTTACCTACACAATACGCCTTTTTACAGGACAGATATCACAACCATTCATTCACTGGTTTAAGTCTTAGATATAATGCATTAGCTAAAAGGCGAGATGTCGCTTATGGGCAATATATATATTAATACAAGTGTAGACGCGTGCTATTAATGGTATATGGGTGCTGTCAATTTTTTATTATGATCATATATTTTTTGTATGATGAGCAATAAGGCGTAGCTATATTGCGATAGACACTGAATACAATGTTAGGATTATTCGTGGGTTGGCAACACAGCAAATGAATATTAAGTTCGGCGTATCCGCATGTAGCAAGCGACCTTGGCTTTTTGCTCGTTCAGTAAGTTAATTCTTTCCGTATCTCGAACATCGAAGTAGAATATATATACCGATGTAATAATACAATTTAATGTACGTGCACCTCATACACATTGCTTGTCAAATTTAACAAAGACTGCGAATCTTAATGGGCGCAGGTTTGGAGTTGATTAAAATGCCACTAAATTTTCGGTATTAAAAATTATTTCCGCCGATATATGTTTCGACGTATATTGCTGTTCTATGGTAACGCCTTATTGATATCCATTTAAGATTTAGCACGCACTTTTTTTAAGTCTTAAAGACTGGTCACGAACGTCAGCAAAAACTTTTATCTCCGAAAGGTAACCTTGATCTTTGCAAGCGAAAAAATTACATCGGTATTGTGAACAATTCGTAACATACTTATGAAAAAAATATGTAATTATAGCTGTGTCAATTAAGATTTAGACGTGGTTTATTTTTGTTTACAAGAACAAAATTAAGAAAAACCATACTAAAGTTACATACTCGTACAAAGGGATATTATAAAACTTTAAAACTTGTTATCGTTGCAAACTTTTCCAGAAGATCTTTTACACGATAAGTTACGTTATACATACCTTAGTAATACCTTTCTTAATATTTGGTTCTCCAAATCCTGTGGTAGGAGTAGGGATTTGTGATGTTTTTCATTTTTAAAGTATTTTTTTTTTTTGTCATATTTTATAAGGAAGTAATGATATCAATTTAACTACCTGCTAAACCTTTCTTCTCCCTAATAGGAGAAGAGGCCTATGCCCAGCAGTGGGATATGTACAGGCTGTGTACAGGCTGTATTACGTTACCTGCTAAAAATAAAAATTGTAAAACAAACTTTATAAATATGTACATATATACAATTCTGCTCTCACAATGAGTGGAAATGTCGTTAATTTATTAAGCGTTTCCGTGTGCATATACATAAAACTATGCCTATTGTCATATCACATTTATGTTAATCAAGACATATCTCTCTTTATGGTCATCAAGATGTTAAATATTTATACTGAAGCCATTCGTTATTTGTCACGAAATAACGACACAGGCAATTTAACTATTTAAGCTCAAACGTACGTGATTGTGATTTTGATGTGCTTAAGCACACACATAATTTATTATGGAAAGAACCCGACGTAAAAGATTTTGATCACGTCAATTCGTTATGGTCAAATTATTTAAAATATCAGCGAATTTTTAGTGATTATGTACCTACATACTCGTTTGTTTAATTATTTTATATTACATATTGAACCTACACTTTGCTAACCAAGTAAACCCGGTGTAACATGACATTGAATTTATTAAAATTTTCAGAGTATTTACATTGAACTTTTATCAGTTTTTTTAAGTAGATAGTTGTGGAATTTTATTAAGATAATCTCCGATCTACACCAGGATTAGCTATAGGTACTTATTGTTAGAGAGATGGAGAGCGAGCCAATACACAGGGTATTGAAGTTGAAAACATCAAATAAATACTATATTTAATATGATGCTCTTCTCGTGCAACATAGTAATATAATACTTTTGTTAAATTATGTATCAACAATAAAAAAATATTTTTAAACTTTTGAATTCCATCTATTTATGGTAAGAAGAACATCAGGTGTCGATTTCTAAATATCTAATTTCAAAACGACAAGTCTAAAGTTTTCCACAAACGTCGTAGAGAAAAAACGTTTCTCCCGTTGTATGGTTAAAGGACGACGTGTTTATGAGACAGATTAATATTTATCAGTTCTCAGATACAACAATAACAGCGAATCAAGGTATCGATGTGTTAAAGAGCTTATGAATATAAAGCAAAATTTACATACCTACCCACTTCATCTCATACATTCATGTACGAGTAAGGACTCCATGTTTTTATATGTTTTACGAAATCGATCGTCAGTTTGATGTTCAGCCTCGGATTGCGGGTCGACGAACGATAAAATATATCGTACGTTTATCACATTCGTGCTATACTGTCATAATAGTTAATAAGCCAAGACAATGTTAGCGTCTAATGACAAACTATTTACTTGCCAAGGTTTTATCTCGAAACCAAGGAGTGACTCACGCCACTGAGCACAAAAGACTCGAAGGTAGTTTACGCAGCGATCTCGCTTCACATTAAACACGTTGGTACGTCACATTCGTAAAAGGAACAAAGCATTTTAATGTAACGAGTGAATGTGAAGGTCTCATCAGTTTTATAACGAAAATGATGTTTTAAAAATACGAGATACATTTCAACCACACGGTGCCGAGAAAAGTGGTATTCACTGTCGTTTTATAAAGTTTAACCGCGTTCCGCAACTTCGAAACCGCGGCCGCATAAAAGTTTTATTGGCGTTGTCCCTTTTATTCCAACAAAGTGTATCCAATACCAGTCGTTTGCCAATTGTTCTTTTAAAAAAACGCACCCCAGCTAGACTGCCATGCGGGTCGCGTGCATCGCGCGTGTCCCCCATACTACGCAAATTTACAGAATAAAAAGCTTTAACCGGCACTCGAAACACGCATAAACTACGTGATGAGCCATTTAAATAAACGGCAATACGCTATATTGAATTTAAAAGGGGTGAGCATGGCACTGCGAGGGAAGGTGTGAAAGATCAAGGCTCTGCCACGAACATAAACAGATTTGCATAATGAGCTGGTACGAACGAAGAGTACACCGGTTGATATTTCGAACCGGATCTTATTAGTAACTTCATCTGTCATTAAGAATTCGTGGCTTCTTGATATATAATTAAAATGACTCAATAAACTTTATATGAGAATATTAAATCTTTTATAAAGATCTAAATAAAGAATTAGCATATTCATTCTAAAACGTTAATTACAGTTTAAGTAAAGGAAAATACGTTGTTAAAATACTTATGGATTCGTGAACAGGGGTTAAATGGATTAAGAAACCATTATATTTTATTATATTACAAAATAAAAGATTCGATACAAAGTTAACCTTTAATGAATAAGTACTATAAATTTTTTATGAAGTTTAAGTGTTAAGGTTCATTAGTTTTATCTGCGTACAATCTATACCTACAAAGAAATTTTTGTCAGTCAAATTGATAGAAGTAATAATCGCATTACTATCATATTAATATCATTAAAAGTATTTTTTTATTTAACAATAACGGTTTCGATACAACCCCTAGCTGATAAGTGAATACGTTAACCTTTACCCCGGGGGTGAAAGCGTGACCGTTACTATGACGCGAATCGTCCTTCCTATTCAATACTAATTGAGTTACATGTTTCTAAATATGGTATTATAATTGCTCCATTTTTTTATAATGCCTACTTTATGCAGACAAACATAATATATGGATGTTGTGTATGTTAATGTTGTATGCACATATATTTTATTAAAAGCCAAGCGTGTTTCTCATGGTATTTAGTAATTTTAAATTACATAAATATTTATAAAAGTAATCTTACTTCATAAATATTACGTTTATATGAAAAAAATATCGAAAATTCATTGAAATAAACATTACAAAAATAACGAAATAAAAAAAGAGATAAGATAAAAAAATAAGTTTAAGATAACGTTAGAATCAGTAATTACGTACTTTAATTATAAAATTAACTCATTAAAATTAATAAATATAAATTTAAATTAATATTCAGATTTAACAGATTAATGTTAAATAAATCAACTTTATGATAGTTACATTGAACAATAAATTAAAATGTTCAGAATATTTATGTGTATAAAAATATTTAATAATAATCTGAGATAAAAATCTATAGTTACACACTTTAAGTAACAAAAACTACATACATTACAAGTTTATAGTATTACACATAAATAATGGGTAAGTAAGTACATCATATCAAATCATAAAACGTACGTATGTTTAAAATTCTAATATTTTTTATTTCAGTATCAACGATCGTCCAATGACTTGATTTAATTGTTTTAATTGCTCTTTAAATTCATATATGAAATAGTAGTTTTCACGATCTATTGAGTACCAATATCGTTTCTATAAGTTCCTTAAAAAAACTGGCTCTTCTCAATTTAATTTATTATAGGTTGTCTTTTTGGTACCAAAGAAGCTCAAAATTTAGTTCAGAGCCCAAATTGAATGTGCAAGTGTAATATTTAAAAGCATATTTTACGTTTGCTCATTTATTAATTAAGTTCGTTTAAGGTCACGGATTCATCATAAATTCTGTGACTTCCGCAAACGCAAAAGGAAGGAAGTCTCCTCTTTTAAATATTTTTGACTTGAGGTACCTATCTTTAAAACTTTAATAATTATTTTATATAGGTATTTAATAAAAAATTCTAGGTTCTTATAGAATGAATTAATATCCTTATAAATAATAAAACATAATTGTACGGAAGGGCATAATTCTTTTTCATTTATGTCACGTTGTCACGATTTCCTTCGCGATGGTAATTTATAGACATTGAGCATATTTTCTAGATTGCAATATAAGTAAAGAATTATTTCCCAGTTACAAAATAATAATAATTTATAATAATAAGCTTACTGATGCATCAGTGTTGACATTTGGCACACGTTAAATTTTTATAACGTAGGCCTCTACAAAGAACATATTTTTGAAAATTTTAATACCGTCAAAAAGCTAGAAACATGTTGTTATATACATACGTACATACTTATGAGTTAAGTTGCATAAGTTTGTAAAATAGATACAGCACGACACGATTTTATTAAACAAAATGGTAAATTTAAAAAGACCTATAAAAAGCAAAAATCTAGGTACAGAAATAAAACTAACACAATCTTTTTGTTTTGATATCTATCAATAATAAAGTTCTGCAGGTAAGTAAATGTTTTCAATAATTATCTCACGTGTCGATAATTCGAGATGCTATGTCGATATGTTATGAATAATATGAATTGATCAGATAAGCCGTAATAAAAATAAATCGGATAAGTGCCAAAAGTGACATTCACTATATATTATCGCAATATAATAGAAACAATCGATCTTTCCGGGATATTAGTATTGAAGTGACTAGTGCTTGCAATTTTAAGTAAATGAATTTTTATTTCAGAAATTATTAGAAAATACAATTTTACAAGTCACACATTTGAGGGCTTAAACACATCACGATCATTTTGTTATTTTCTGACATTTCTGTTATACAACAATTATAATAGCTTAAAGCCCGTCAAACACTTAGCTATAATATATTTATATTTAAATTTTCGAGTGACCGCACACTCAGCTATAATATATATTTCAATGACGTCACCAAGCTATACCGTAATATAAATTATTGCATATTACTATATAGAACACCACCATACAAATGAAGGCAAAATATATATTTTTCAGTGTGTAGTAGCTTGCTATAATGTGTATTATAGTACGGTATATTAATATATATTATAGCTAAGTCTGTGACGGGCTTAATCGTCAGAATGTTTCACTATTTTAATAGCGAATGAGATCAACAATTAGCCTACGGAACGGACACATAAATGATAGAGTTCTGTTGTGCTAAGGCTCGTAGCGTTTTGTACGTTGATTTTTATCTTGTTTGGTCACGATAGCCTAACCGCTCGGTATATGGTATAATACCATATTTCCAGAACGTATTCTTTTATATGAAAACTAGCTTTTGCCAGTGGCTACACTCAAGTAGATGTCGTTTCTTATTCTGGGTTGTTTTATCAGGAAAAGCTCACTTTTCCGAAATATAAAGTATCCTATTATTTCGTTAGGTTTTTTGTCAGGGTATTCATCACCTAAAAAGTCTGAAATGCCACATTATCAATGAATGAAATTAAGAAATGCAGGTATTACTCAATCACTTTATTATGAGTACGTACACACAAATTATGATAGTTATAGCCTAAAAAATGAAATAATTAATCAACTCTATAATTAGCCAATATTAGAGTCGGCACTTTAATTTTTTTGTTGACTTATGAAGAATATGACATATGAAGTTAAGTAATTAATTATTATTTAAATCTCTATGCGTAAGTTTTTTTAGATTTATATTCAGTTAGTTTGATTTTTTATTCCAGTGCGAAATTCTATGAACTTGATATAAGTATAAAAATAATACACGCGTGTAACAAAAACGTTAATATACAGAACACAGACGATTCCGTGATTACTTCTTTTTTCAGATAGCGATAATAAATTACTAATAATAATTATAAAGCTATCAAAATCCCACGTTATATTCCCATGGCATCAATCTTCCCTGTTTTGATTTCCCCGTTAATAGCAGATTGCAAAATTTGGTTCTGAAGAATATCTGTTTCAAACCTTAACTCAAGTGTAGTAAAGTTGATTATGGACTGTTTTTGGGATATTTCGTTAAAAATATGTTGAAGCTCAACAGAACCCGCATGTATTACCCCTCTGATTACGTTGCGGGGTAACCAGCCCCTAAACTATAGTTCAAGAGCCGAATCTAACATATGACAAATTCAGTTAAGTATCTTTTATTACTTTAACAACACACGCCCTCATCATGCTAAGTTTATTTTCACACGAGCCGATAATTAAATTTTTTTAACAATTGAAAATTCGCACTACCAGGAAGAATTAACTGTAAGCGTAATTAATAATATTATAATTAGAATACTTTGTTTTTTATACATCGAGCAACAATTTCATTATTAAGAAACTAATTAATTAGTCAAATATTTGTTTGACATGCTTATAGGTACATTACACAGTTTTTCTAGGCCAACAAAAAATTGTAATGTAGTATGAACGAGATTAAAAGTATAAGTATGTTTTAATAAGTCTCTGCTTATCAGAGCGAAATCACTATATTAATAATGGTGAGCGGACGACCGCCAACCGTCACTTAATAAAAACAGCGAGTGGGGAGCGCGGGGAATGTGAACTACCCGCATGAAACGTTATGGCGGTGTGCCAATCTAGTTTTCCCCCTCGAGAGGGCTATTTAAAGCAGAAGGGTGTACTTTAAAATGGATCAACATGGTCACAATGTATGACTATTATATGATAATTAAAACGATTACACCACTTAAGTTGAAACGTATAGTCGCTACATATTAATGTCTCGTAACGTAAAATTAAACCGAATGAATATACCAGACATTTTCTTAAAACAGGATGTGACGTTTATAATCAATTCATGAAATTAAAAATTTAGATTTAATTAGACGAAACGTTAATATGAATAGGTCTCGTAGAATATTTTAAATTTTTAAAGAGCTAAATTCATCCTTTTAATAAACGTTTAAATATTCAGAATGGCAATGAAATTATAGACTGCTTATTTTGTTAATAACAAAATCTTGTTTTTCAAAATAAACGCCAACAACATACATTTAAAATGTGAGTATTTTAAATGTTACAGTATAAATATTGTAACTGATTTAACAAAAAAAAGTCAATAATTATTTAAAAAAATCGAATCAAGAACTGCAAATGTCATCGCGTCAAAAGCAAGGCTTGAGTGCGAGCGGGTTAAGCCAAATTTAGTTAATTTGCGTGCATCTAAATCGCGAGTCACGTTTAAAAACAAAAGGCCCGCGGCGACCACCGCCGAGCTTTCTGAGAACTCTTGAAACTACTTTTAGCTCGTCCCTTTGAGCGAAAATAATCCTGCTCCACTGCATTTACTGACTGTATTTCTAGCTTAAGTAATTATTGTTTTCATGTACAAATTGCCTCGCGGTTTATGTTGATAAAAAGGCATTTTTGTATGAACGCCTTGTTAATTTTGTTACGGTTATGCATTGTATCAAGGTCAATGTTTAATTGGTTTTACCATTACGAACTCTATTATTAAATGTAATTAACGATTCAAAAGCTCAAGACAAATCAAATTACTTTATGCAAATGTGCTTACGTACGCTTAATATGTTTATTTTAAATCATTCATGCTATTCATAACAGGATATAATAATTACACCTAAAAACTTTTATTATATTTTCTTTATATCACTTTTATTTTTAATAAGCAAAAAATCTTAACATTGGGTACCGAAGACGAAATTATTTTAATAAACAAATTAGGTAAAAAAGTATATACCGAGGGGTGGATTTATTTATTTCAAGAAAGGATTGATTAATTTATTAATCTTTCAAGAATAAAATAATCTCGTGAATTTAAAGATCAAGTAGTTTTTTTGACTACTTTAGATGAAGGTGCCATGTTTCGAAACCCCTCTCAGAATTAGGTACCCATACCTTACACGTATTAGAATGACAGATGACATGCGGGCATAATATGTATTCAATTAAGAGCGCAAAGTGTGAGTAATAATTAGTTGTACGAAGTCGCAACAACAAAGCATTTTGAAGGGCCGAGTGTTTGTGTAGGCCAGCGATAACTTCGTCGTGCGGCACTCGGGCGAGCTATGATACACTCTTGAATGTTACGGATGCGGTAAATTGAATTATTAAACTGATCTAATTCACCGCTTGTCTTACTATTACTTATTATTTACTATTACTATTACTTATTAAGTACTAAGACTTATGAACTTGAGATCAATAAACATTATACAGTAATGTCACCTATTGTTAATTGTTAATCTTATAGTTTGTTTAATGGTAAGGGCAAAATTTGAAAATAGCTGGATCGAATTTACTAATTTTATTACCAAACTAATTCTATTTGCTTTGGTTAAATTTACCAACATGCTTACAAAAGATTTTTCGATATTGTTTTATTTTTATTTTCAAAATCATCTGCCAAACTAGGTTACCTCTCATTATGCTATTAATTTTTCATATTTATTCTGAGACTACCTCAACCATAACTAGGAAAAAAATAGCGTAATATCTAATAGTTAAAAATATTATACAAGTGTAAATTTGAAAAATTTATTAAACCCCCGACGGTATCGACCGTATTTAATACGACATGAGGTCCTTAAAACTACTCTCAATAAGCCCTTTCATTACATACCCATATTGTAGAAATGCATCAATATTACCTAACTATGCGGCTAACTTGGCTGGTCCGCCATTTTGAATTTAGTATGACGTCAAATTATTTTTTGAGTTACCCTTAACAAGCCCTTT
>DVXP01000055.1:0-32803 GCA_018235645.1 Junonia grisea | reverse complement strand
GTCACTATCACAAGTATACGTGTGACGCTTGCGGGAAGTCGTACGTTAATAAGGAAAACTTGACGCGACACATGCAGTACAGTCACAGCGAGTATAAAATCTGTATGAAATGTAAGAAGTCCTTTGCCAGTTGCGAAGAGAGACGAGCTCATGTTCTATCTTCGGAACGTTGCTGGCCTCAAAGTTGTAACCTCTGCGGAAAGAGATTCGTGTCTAGGAAGCTGAGAACGGAACATTTGGCTGAAGTTCACGGTCAGAAGCCGAAGAATTATCAGTGCCCAGACTGCGATAAAGTCTTCGACAAGTGGCATCCCTATCGTGCCCATTTTATCCTCTCGCACACAAACGACATCTTCCCTTGTTCTCATTGCGGCTTAAAATTTGATAATAAAAGAGGACTTTTGGAGCATAGAGTGATCCATACGAAGGAAAGATCGTTTACGTGTAGTGTCTGCTCGAAATCGTTTGCTCGTAAGAAGAACCTGATCCAGCATAGTTGGATTCATAGTGAATTTAAGAGATTTTCTTGTACGATATGCAATAAACAGTTCAACCAACGCGTCAGCTGGAAGAGTCACATGAAGTCTTATCATCCGGAATTGGGAAATTTGTGATCGTTCGTTCCAACTCTTTGGCGTCAAAATTATGATATTTTTCGATTTGCGTTAAGGCGTTTCGGAAAACGACATCGCGATTTTATCATGAGTTGCATTTAAGGAAAGTTAGCAAAACGAAAATTATGTTTTAAGATTTGTTTGAAAAAACACAAGTTATGTTGTTTTTTTTTTAATCTAGTTTTAATTCTAAGTATTTTACTGTCATTGTTAACAAGGACTATTTTTGTTAATCATCATGTAATTAATTAAATGTATAGTAAAATATGAGAGATCTTTTTCTTAGCGCGTTCAACATAATATATCTACAATTATATATCAACTATATTCACTTCACCCTAAAACTAAAGATTTCTATCAATAGCATACTTGTCAGTTAACTGTGATTTATTCCAAGTAGACGCTAGAGTATACAGAATTTACTTATAAAATCTTTATTCTGCTTAAAGTAGATTAAGTTTCTACAACAATATAAAACAAAAATCAAAATTATGAACATGAATTGGGCAAAACAAACAAGTTATTTTGTAGACAATTGATAGAAAAGCTCCTAGCATATTAGTCTTCGATAATAATTATTCAAAAACAATTTTATTATTTTAGGATATTTTTAAAGGATGTTAATGCTACAATAATATTCCATCAAGTAACGTGGTTTATAGTTTTTGTTGACAAATATACATTAGATTACCCAAAATTTGATAGGGGTGATTTCTATCGCTTACGTTTAATTGAATATATTCAACTACATCACTAGCATTAAATTATTATAAAATAAATCTAAAGCTTATTCTACACGACTAAAGTCTTATACTACACGATTAATCTAATTTAAACACATAGTTTTTAAGAAAACGGCATAAAAATTTCAGTTGACAACAATGGACCCAGAGAGAAGATCACGAAATGTAAAACTAAAAACGAAATAGGCTATAAAACGATTATTCACATTTTAAAAGATCATATACGAATTTAATTTTGAAGAGGATTAAGAAGTAACATAAGTCACCGATCGAGCAAATGAATGACCCAGGGATTTCTTTTTGTTCTAGACAAAAATGATGCGTATTTCATGGCGAGGCGCAATGCGGAGTATATCGTGAAATTTACCACAGCGTACCCGTTCAGGCTTCCAGAAGATTCCATGGTTTGTGTGTACTGTTGCGACAGCTATGACGATCCCGCGACCTACAGGAAGCACATGGACGAGGAACACCAAACCTTCAATGTGCGAATGGCCTTCGTCCACTGCACCGAAGGCTACATAAAAGCCGATTGCACGGACTTACGTTGTCGCCTCTGTATGGAACCGTTCGATAGCTTAGAGGACATTGCTCAACATTTGTACCACAAACACGAACAACCGCTCGACTTGGCGTTCGAATTGGGAATGCAGCCGTTTAAATTAGAGAAGGATAAGTTGGCATGTGCCATTTGCAGTTCGAAAGCGTTGTGCCTAAGACAGTTATCACGACACACACAGTCGCATTTCCTTAAATACACTTGTGAAGCATGCGGAAAGTCGTATTCGACGATAACAACTCTAAAGCACCATATAACGTACACGCACACCGGACAGGAAAGGATTTGCAGGAAATGTAAGAAAACATTCGCGACGTTAACGGAAAAGAGGGAACATTTGAGCGAGTCGAAGAGATGTTGGTCACACCTGTGCAATATTTGTGGGGAAAGATTTTTGACGTGGAACATCAAACAGACTCATATGACAGAAGTTCATGGAGCTCCAAAGAAAACGTATATCTGTCCTGAATGCGGCGAAGTGTTTCCAGATAGAAAGAAATATAGAGTTCACTTTAAAATTTTGCATACGGACGATAATTTTATTTGCACGTGTTGTGGCTTAAAGTTTGATACTAAACGCAATTTGGAGAATCATAGAGTTATACATACGAAAGAAAAACTTTTCCCCTGTCCGGTTTGTTCGAAATCTTTTCCGAGAAAGAAGAATTTGGTCCAACACATGTGGATACATAGTGAGTTGAAGAGATTTAGCTGTACGTTGTGCAATAAACAGTTTAACCAGAGGGTCAGTTGGAAGACCCATATGAAGTCTTACCACCCCGATCTCGTCGACTTCCAGGGCATGCAAAATAATAACGCGAAAATGGTCCTCACCGTCTTAAAAAATGATGAATGATGTTACACTTATGCTATGATTAGGCGAATTTAGTTTTATTTTTTAAATTTTTTATCACGATAATGTTAACATTTTTGTATTAATATAAAGAGGAAAGAGTAAAGGCCTTTCAAGACTGTTAAAAATTGGAAATTAATGTTAATCCATTAAACCAAGTTCTTTCTTTTTTTATGGGTTATCGACCGAATTGTCAAACAAATTATGTAATAAGCTTTAAGAACCGCGCTCAAATACGATAACACCAAATTTAATGAAAACTAGTAGACATTGTTTGAGGGTTCGGTCATATTGTTGCATCTAATTAAATATATAATTTTAGTTATTTGTTATATTACGTTACGTTAGAGTTAGTTTGGTATATTGTTTTCGTTTCATAGTCTATGTGAGACATATTGTACATAATAATGTAGATCGTTAGCACGAAATAAAACTACGTTTAAAATTAATTGGCTACGTTTTAATATTTCCCGAATAAATATAGAAATAGAGTTTCCACTATTAAATAAAGAGCAAGATGCTTTCAGAAATCTTATATCTACAATCAAATGATTGGTCATATTGCCTTGTTTTTATTGCTATCAGATGAATGAATACCAAAGTCCAGTGATTTTATTAAGTGTTCCTCTAACTAACTAGCTCTTGAGTCGCCCTATTAAACTCTGGTTTTCGATATATCACAAAAAATGTTTTTCGAGTGCAAAGGATACTTAGATATTAGGAAAGAAGCGAGTGTCTGTCGATTCCCGGATGTTATAATCGTTAGCCAATGGAAACCTTAGCAGAGAATTTGATCAAAGGCATTTCTGTCTGTTCTAGACGTGGTACGTCCGTTATCCCTCGCCAGACGGAATGCCGAGATCGTGGTGAAATACTCCACAGTCTACCCCTTCAGATTGCCCGAGACGTCACTTATGTGCGTATACTGTTGCGAGTCGTACGCAGAGGCGAATAAATTCAGAAAGCATATGGAGGAAGAACACGGTACCTTCAAAGTGGAGACCGCGTTCGCTCATTGCCCGTACGAAGGCTATCTCAAAGCTGACATCACGGATCTTCGCTGCAGAATCTGCAGCCAAACTTTCAAGAAGTTAGACGAAGTCGCCAAACATTTGAATGACGTTCACGACCATAAAATTAACTTCGATTTTCATCTCGGCCTTCAGCCGTTCAAGTTTGAAAACGATAAGCTTCTGTGTGGAGTATGCGATAGAAATTTTCCTTGTCTTCGTCAGCTGAGTCGGCACATGTCGGTGCACTATCAGAACTTTACTTGCGAGGAGTGTGGGAAGTCTTACACGACGAATGGGTCGCTACAGCAGCACATGAGGTTCTCTCACATACCCAACGAACGGATTTGCAGGCGATGTAAACAGACGTTCGATTCGCTGGACGCGAAACGTCAGCACGTTGAATCATCGCCGAAATGCTGGCCGTATCAATGTTACGTCTGCGCTCTGAGGTTCATGAAGTGGACGGAGAAAGAACAGCACCTGGTCAGTGTGCATGGTCACGCGAAGAAGACCCATTCTTGCCCCGAATGTGGGAAGGTTTTTGCTTCGAGGAATTCTTATAGAATTCATTTTTCGACTACCCACGCGGGTGTTACTTTTGTCTGTCCTTGGTGTGGGAGGAAATTTAGCACAAAACGTCACTTAGAACAGCATACTGTCGTCCATACTGGGTTGAAGTTATTTGATTGTGATGTGTGCTCGAAGTCGTTCCCGAGGAAGGCTAATTTGGCGCAACACATGTGGATACACAGTGAATATAAACGATTTGAGTGCACTCTGTGTAACAAACAGTTCAATCAGCGCGTTAGTTACAAGTCCCACATGAAGACACATCATCCAGAAATACAGAACATTTAATGGCAAATGTAACTAGAAAGATTTATTCCATATAAATATAGCTTCAAAGTATTGATAATTAATATATCTTTGCGATTAAATTTTAAAGTAGTTTTCTTAAAGTAATCAAGTATTTGTTTTGTATGACGAACTTTTTCACACATAGAATCACTACTAATGGCATTATATTAATAACTACAAATGTACTTAAATATCCATGGGCTTCTTAGTTTATGATTTGGAGTATTCTTATTCAGACAACATTGTCTCAAAATCGATAATAATTCTAAGTACAGATACGTATTATATTGCTGTACAATAAGCTTTTATATAAATATATTGAAACATAAGGTTATGTAAGGATCTATAAACACTAATTTCGGTATACCTAACACTGGAAAAATCATTAAGGCTATAAATTTTTCTACCTACTCTAACATTACAGAAAAATCTTAAGCGTTGCAGAAGAATTAATGTGTCAACAAGGGATTTTTTCTTTCTTTTCTAGAAATCGATCAAGGAGTCAGTCGCACGCAGATGGCTAAACGGAACGCCCAACTAGTGTTGCAGTATTCCACGCTGTATCCGTTCAGGGTCCGAGGCAAGTCCATGCTATGCGTCTACTGCTGTGAAGAATACGAAGACCCGAAAGACTATCGCAATCACTTAGACGATCAACACAAATCCTTCACAGTGACCACCGCATTCGCTCACTGTGGGAAAGGCAAAGAATATCTCAAAGTTGATCTAACAGACTTGAGGTGCAGAATATGCTTAACGCCTTGTAATAATCTCGATGAAATCGCTCATCATCTCCGCGATATTCATGGAATTAAAAAGATAGATACAAGTTTTGAAATTGGCATGCATCCGTACCGAATGGATTCTGATAAGTGGGTGTGCTTCCTCTGCGACAAAAAGATGCCGTCGCTTACTAAATTGTACAGGCATACTACTTCGCATTACCAGAAATACACGTGTGACATATGTGGGCGGAATTATTTAACCAATGAAGCGTTGAAATATCACGTCCGGTGCAGCCATACGGGCAATCACGTTTGCAGAAAATGCTGGACAGACTTTCCTACGATAGAAAAGAAAAAGGAACATTTGAAGATATCGAAGCAGTGCTGGGCTTTCTGTTGCCTAAGTTGCGGGGAGCGATTTATGTCGTGGGAGGGGAAACAGAAACATTTAGTAGAAGTGCACGGACGTCCGAAGAGAATGTACGCCTGTCCGGACTGTGAAGAAACGTTCGATAGCCGTAAACACTTCTACAATCACTTCAAATTAAATCACAGTGACGATAGTTTTGCGTGTCCCTGCTGCGATCTTAAGTTCGGCACTAAGAAGCAAATGGAAGAACATAGAGCCGGTCATACCGGGGAGAAACCCTATCGTTGTAACGTTTGCATGAAACTGTTTTCACGGAGCAAAAGCTTAAAACAGCACATGTGGATCCACAGTGAAACGAAACGGTTTATTTGCGTCATTTGTAACAAACAGTTCGCGCAGAAAGTCAGCCTCAAAGGCCACATGAAATCTCATCACCCAGAAATTACCTTGGAAGTCTAAATTCTGTAGATAGTTTATTTGTTGCTTCGCGTATTTTATCTCAATAAAAGATGAATAGTTTGCGAGTGTTTGTGTTATCACCCTCCCGATGAGTTAGGGCTGTTCGTGCTTGGTTTGTAATTGACCAATTTCTTTTTTGTTTTTAGGGTCCACATTGGAAATTCGTGGGCGTAGGGAGAGTGAGAGTGAGAAAAAGAAAATAGTACTCGTATATCAGACGCCACAGCGTCGTAACGCGGAACTTATACTCAGGCATTCCACGGCCTACCCTTTTAAGACACGGTTTAGTCAAATATTATGCGCGTATTGTCACGACGAATTTAACACACTATCGATACTTCGTTACCATATGAACACCGAGCATGTTAATAACGATTTTAAAAATGTATTCTATAGGGCAAAAGATAATTTAATTAAAATAGACATAACTAATTTAAAATGTAAATTATGTAATCAAGATATTCACGATGTCGATACTTTGATGAACCACTTATCTGGGGAACATAATAAGTCTGTCAAATTTAACGCGCGTTTTGGCGTTTTACCTTATAAGCAAGACGCATCCGAGCGTTGGTTGTGCGTGTACTGTCAGAAATCATATTTAGAATTCGTACAATTTAACCGTCATATAGCTACACATTTTATGAATTTTAGTTGCGACAAGTGTGGGACTACTTTTATTTCGGATCACGCTTTGAGAGACCATCGTCGCCAAGTTAAATGTTTTAGGACGGCTTACAAGCCACGTAACGGTAGGGTTATGAAACCTCGAACAAACGCCGAAATTATTCTCCAATGTTCCACGGCTTGTCCCTTCAGAACGTGGAAGAGTAATTTCAATTGTGTATTCTGTAGGATTCAGACTAATGATCCTAGTACTCTTCGTAGCCATGTAGCGACGAGACACGAGAATTACGACGTACAGGCAGCGTTTTATAAGAAATTAGGAAAGGAGTTCCTTAAAATTGACATCACAGATCTTCAGTGCAAATTATGTTTTATGCCGATTCAGAACTTCGAAAATCTAACGTATCATTTAAAAAACGATCACCAACAGCCTATCAATTCCGATGCGCAATTAGGAGTTTTGCCTTTTAAACTGAATAACGGGTCCATTTGGAAATGCACTATTTGTCCCAACGAGTTCAAAGATTTCGTTTCGTTAGACAAGCACACTTCGGAACACTTTCAAAATTATGTTTGTGATACTTGTGGAGAAGGTTTTATAACGGAGTCTGCTATGATTGCTCACACTAAAATACCCCATGAAAATAAATACAATTGCAGTCGTTGCGTCGCTACGTTTTCCACTTTGGAAGAGAGGAATATTCATGTGAAAACTCAGCATACTACAACGCCCTACATGTGTGTTTATTGCAAAGATAAACCTCGTTTTGCGAATTGGGAACTGCGAAAGAGACATCTAATGGAAGTCCACAATTACAAGACCGGTGCGGATAAATACGAGTGTGCGACTTGTCAGAAATCATTCAAAACGCGATCAGGGAAATATAACCATATGGCGAGAACGCACAGAATTAAAAAAGACACCGAACTTAATTATCCATGCCACAGCTGCCCAAAGGCATTTACCACTCAACTATTTCTGGACAAACACGTTGCGAAAAAACATTTCGATGTATAATACCTAATTGCTTTTTCCTAAATTTGATGCTTGAAAATCCTTGACTGATTCGAATATGTGTTTGAATTTTTTTAAAGCAGTGATAGTTTTATAATCGAAGAACCTTAAATTAATATGCATTAGAATGAAATAATGATGTGGTTCTTTTCTTTTTTTTAGGGTCCACAAGGGATATAGACGGACTCAAAGAAAAAGAAAGTAAACCAAAAAAAGGGTTATTCGAAAGATCCGTTAAGCAGAACCCACAACGGCGAAATGCTGTGTTGATTCTAAAACATTCTACTGCTATTCCCTTTAAGACTAGATTTAATAGAATACTGTGTTCTTACTGTCACGACGAGTTTGAACACATGGAAGCTTTAAGAGATCATGTTAAATCGAAACATATGAACGCGGATTTCAATAGCGCCTTCTATAAGGTTGTAGATGATTTGAAAGTTGATATAAGTCATTTTAAGTGTAACATGTGTACGGAGGATGTACAAAGTGTTGAGACATTCATGAGTCATTTATCCCGTGATCACGGAAAGACTGTTAATTTCGATGTACCATTCGGTGTGTTGCCGTATAAGCAGAATGAGTCTGGCGTCTGGATGTGCCTCGACTGCGAGAAAACTTTCCAAGAATTCTCTCAAATAAACGGGCATTTGAGAAGTCACGCGAAAATCTTTACTTGTGATAAATGTGGGGCTACGTTCCTTTCTGAACATGGACTAAAACAGCACGAGCGTAATTTTAAATGTTACAAAGCGACTTATAAGCCACGTTTCGGAAAAGCCTTAAAACATAGATTTAATACAGAAATAATTCTTCAGTGTTCGACCGCTTGTCCTTTTAGGACTTGGGGGCAAAATTTCAATTGTGTATTTTGTCGCGTACAGTCCAATGATCCGAATGGCTTACGAGCCCATATGGCATCGAGGCATGCGAACTTTGATATCCAACTCGTGTTCAGTAGGAAATTGCGCAAAGAGTTCCTCAAAGTTGACATAACAGATTTACAATGTAAGCTATGTTTCATGCGTATAGATACCCTAGATGAACTATTGACACACCTCAAAAATGACCACAAACAGCCTATCAATGTCGACGTCCAGCCTGGCGTGTTGCCTTTTAAACTAAACGATGGATCCAGTTGGAAATGTGCCATATGCAAGATACAATTCTCAGACTTTATATCTTTAAAGAAGCATACAGCAGAACATTTCCAGAATTATGTATGCGATACATGCGGTGAAGGTTTCATAACGGAAGTAGCTTTAAGGGCACATACGAAGATACCCCACGATAATAAATACAATTGTAGCAGATGTATAGCGACATTTTCCACTCTAGAAGAAAGGAACGCCCACATTAAGACTCAACACACTACGCTTCCATACATGTGCGTATACTGCAAAGATAAGCCCAGATTCGCAACTTGGGAGCTCAGGAAACGGCATCTAATGGAGATACATAATTACAAGCCGGGTGCGGAAATGTACGAATGTACGACGTGCCACATGATGTTCAAGACTCGCTCCCAAAAGTATCACCATAATGTTAAAGTCCATCGGACGAAGAAGGAGATCGATTTCGGTTTCTCATGTGGTCACTGTGCCAGGGGTTTCGCTACGAAACTCTCTCTTGACAAACATATTGCAAAGAAACATTTCCATGTTTGATATTAATTGATAAATTGTTGGATATTTATTTCTACTTTTAGGAAGCCTTGATGATTAAAATTAAAGTGATCTCAGACTGTTGTGCAGTCGTACTTAAATATATGTTTGGATGTCAAGATTGCAGGAGCGATTTCAAGTAAACTACTAATGTTAATTTAGGATTATTTAGATGCTAAAGTAGTGTCGAGACTATAAATAATAGCTGTGATTTTTTTCGCTCGCTATAATTATTTCGTGCGGAATATATAGTTGTCCGACTAAATGGCGTCCCAAGGCGTGAAATACCGATTGGTAATATACATTACACTCATTTTTACAATATGATAACAAATGAAATGGTTTTCCTGCTATTGTCCATAACTGACACTTTACGTTTAGATGTTTTTGAAATGAATTTCTACAATGTCAAAAACCATCTTAACATACTAATAGTCTATGAAGACATTGAACGTAATTTATACATCACATCTTTATTATCACTTATCAGACAACAGCTCTAAGGCTTTAGGTGGTAACACACATGCAACGTAAAAATATAGTTTTTATTTTATTCGCTTTGGTAGCAACAAAGTCGAGTATTTCTACGATGTTTATGGTAATCCCTCGCATGTACTGTTTAAGGAATTTGCGTTAAAAATAAAAATCATACATAATACTTACACTGCTCAGTATGTAAGAAAAGTTTTACCATTAAAAGTGTTATAAATTCAGATTTTCTTGAATTTTTAACTGTAAGTTGAGGTATTACTGAAACTGATTTGTCACAATATTTATTTATCTCTATTCCAAATGCTTGCGATGAAGACAGATAATAGTAGATATTATTTTTCGCAGAGTTTTAATTGTCCGATATAAAAATTGTCGAACAAAGTTATTAAGAAGTTTATATACAGTTCTTTTTACAATTACTTATAAATGTTTTATTTATTGCTTCGTAATAGAAGAACACTCAGCTTTATAGCCAGTTGTAAATAGTTCGCGAATTAGTTTTGATAACTAATTATTTTTTAGACTAAGTATTTAGGTATAGGTACATAATATACATTATGATCTTTCCATAATATAAGGTTAGGCTAACATAAAGTACGTATAAAGAAAAAGCTAATTAAATTATTGTGAATATAATCTGTTTTTTTATTTTTCGTATACAACCATTCAATTTTATGATGAATTTAAAATTATAACTATCCGACAAAATTTCGGGAAAAACAATTTAAAGACATTTTTCGGATTTTATTAATTTGAAGACGTAAATATAAGCAGATAAATAAAATATTGCGGATGGGACACGACGGCGCATGCGTTGCTTCTAAATGTTCTATGGACAGTGGAAGAATTGACACAAGTTTTCTATTTTTAGGAGAAAGCGGAAAAACAGAAAACGCGACCGCGATAAAACTTGAGTCGCCTGAAAAATTACTTTCAGAAGATTCGCTCAAAGTGACGGAAAAGAAACGTTATCAAAGAAGCGCAAGAGCGGAAGCGAGGTTCGTCACTAAGAAGAACGCGACCGCTATACTCGAATGTTGGACACTTTTTCCATTTAGATGGAAACGAAATCGATTTAAATGCGCCTACTGTGAAGATAACTTCACAGAATGTTCAGAACTACGAAGCCACGTTAGAATATGTTCGACTCAACACAACGTCAAAGATATATACAGCAAATTCAAGGAAATGTCTCTTATAAATATAGACGTAACTGAAGCTAGCTGTCGACTTTGTGCCATGCCGTATCGAGGAGTTAACGAAATGCGTTACCACGTAATAGAGCACGGTTATGACTTTGACACATCCCATCCAGATGGCGTTCTGCCCTTCTATTTGGACAAGGAAGCCTGGAAATGTGTTATTTGCCAGGAAACCTTTAACAACTTCCTCAAGCTTTATGAACATATGAATATCCACTATCAGCATTATATTTGTGCGACGTGTGGGAAAGGTTATATGACGGCACCTCGTTTGCGGAAGCATTCAGAAGTTCATATAACTGGCACGTTTCCCTGTGATAAATGTAGGCGAGTCTTTACCATGCGCGCGGCGAGAGATTACCATAAAGCTCACGCTCATGCTAAGGGTCCGAGATACGAATGCCCGCAATGCAACATGAGGTTTTCAGGCTATTATGAAAGAATGAATCACTTGAACGAAGCGCATAGAGAGAAGGAAGTATCATACAAGTGTGCCCATTGCGAGTTGTCTTTCAAAACAAGTGGTAAACGGGCTGTCCATGTCAGATCAGTTCATTTCCCTCAGCAGCGAAATTTCGCTTGTCCCTTCTGTAAATGGCTGTTTAAGACAGGCTATGAATTAAAAAGACATATGGCCAAACATACGGGCGAACGTAATTTCTGTTGTACGATTTGCGGCAAAACATTCCAGAGAAATAGGGCATTGAGGACGCATTTGAAAACCCATGAAGATCTCAGTTGTAAGTGGTGCGGAGTTTTGTTCAAGCAAAAGACGTTACTGTTAGCGCATTTGCGAGCAAATCACCCGGATATCAGTGAAATAATAATACCAGGGTTAGGGAAAAATTAGCCAAGGTCACTGGTCATTATGTCTAAAGTATATTTTGAATAAAAATTTTGAAATATTTTACGGATTTTTATTTTTACGGACATAATAAATCTTACTTGAAAATTATACCTACATGATAGCGAAAATCGAAAAATTATTACTTATGTTAGGTAGTGCATGTCTCGGGGTTTTGGTGCTAAAGTAGTAACGGAGTATTATTTTGTTTTTTAGGTCCCGCTATTGCGGATACACAGGGGGTAAAAGTTAGGCGGGTTAGGAAGTTAAAGGAGAATGTTTGCGACAGGCAGTTACGTCGACGGCGGCGTGCAAACAACGAATTGCCAGAGGAATCAGAAAAAAGAATCGCAAAAACGATGATGCGTAGAAATGCCATGATGCTTCTAGAATGTTCCACAGCTTGGGCCTTTCGTTGGTACCGAAGCGCGTTTTATTGTTCCTACTGTGATACTAAATTCGTCGATCCAATACTTTTAAGAGATCACGTCAACTCATTCCATATTGCCGATATGCCTACTAAACGAATATTCTCAAAACTGACTGAAAATAATATGGTTAAGGTGGACATCACAGACATGCACTGTAGGATATGTCATTGTAAAGTAGATAGTATAGACTTATTAAAGAAACATTTAAAAACCGTTCATGAAAAGACTATTTATAAAAATTTTAACGATGGCATACTGCCGTTTAAACTTGAATCTGACCGATTCGAATGTCAAATATGCTGTGATCAGTTTACGAGTTTTAGTAAAATTAATGCACATTACAATACGCATTATATGAATTACATATGTGACGCATGCGGGAAATCGTTTGCGTCCAGAACGCGTCTAAGATCGCATGTTCAAACGCATGAGGTCGGTAGCTTTCCTTGTGGAACATGTGATGAAATTTTGGAAACTAGAGTCGCTAGAATGTGCCATATATCGAGAGTACACAAGAAAGGTTATAGATATACCTGCCCACATTGCCCTGAAATTTTCACAACTTATTACAGCAGAACGAAACATTTAGTAGATAGCCACGATCAGCAGAAGATAGAGTACGAGTGCTTCACTTGTGGCAAATCCTTTCCTACCAATTGTAAGCGCACAGCGCATTTTCGCTTAAAACACAAGCCGTCAGAAAAACGGTATGATTGCCCGAGTTGTTCTTGGTATTTTGTGAGCAATTCGAAACTAAAAAGGCACATGTTGACACATGATAATGTAACCGAAACAAACGATAATTTTTCAAAGGAATGAAATTGACAAGAGGGTTTATATTATTTTTTTATTTTTAGGCGATGGGGTCACAAGAGATATAACAGTAAAAATTGAATGGAAAAAAACACGAAGAGCAACAGAGGATAAAGCGAATGCTGCCCTAATTCTCGAATGTTCGAATGCGGTTGCCTTTAGGTGGATGCGCGGAAAATTTATGTGCGCTTACTGTCCTAAAATATGTGCAAATGTTAACGAGATACGTTCACATAGCCAAGCGCACGATAAACTCTTAATTTTTCAAAAACCAGAAGTCCGAAATTCTTTTCCACTTAGAATTGACATAACAAATCTAAAATGCAGTTTATGCGGGCTTTGTTTCAAGAATTTAATGGATTTAAAAGAGCATTTACAAACTGAACACGACAAGAATTTTAACAGTAAATATAGCGATGGTGTAATTCCATTCGTTTTGACAACTTCGGAATATCGGTGTGTCCATTGCGACAACATATTCGAAGGATATATGAATTTATTTAGTCACATGAACGAACATTACCAGAGTTTCGTGTGTTATACATGTGGAAAGGCATATTCAGCAAAGCATAAGTTGAGAGCACATCAGAAGTGTCATGAAACTGGAAAAATAGCTTGTCCGAAATGCGAGCTTGTATTTGCGAATCACGTGGTCAAAAACAGGCATGTTGCTATAGCTCATGGTCCAAAAAAGCGATATCGATGTCCAATATGCGACCTAACCTTCAAATCTTGCCACTCAAGGTTAAAGCACCTGGACAAAATACATGGTCAAAAAAGGGAATATCGATGTAATATGTGCCCATCTGTATTTGGAAGTGGGACATCCCGCTATTCCCACATGAGGATAGTTCATAACCGGAAGAAAGTCGCCTCGCATTTAGAAAAATAGTATGATACCCAATTGTTATTTATATTAATGTTTTCTAAATAAAATTTGGTTGTCAGGTAGGATGATAGCAAACTGATGATCAAATATTATAATAAGGTCGTCTTCGTATGGATGACAAATTGTTTATAAAGTCAAAGAATTAGATACGATAAATATGCCATACAATTATTAACATTCCTATTTTAACAGTTTTTCTTCTTTTAATAACTTTTCGGTCGCATTTTGCTAGCCATTTGATGGAATTTCTTTTGTTTTTAGGAACTGTCAAGACGGTAAATCGGAAATGGAGTCACGGGTTATATAACGATCATAGAGATAACGCGGCAATTATTATAGAATTCTCTAACGTCCGTCCTTTCCGATGGAAACGAGGCGCTTTCGCTTGTTCGCACTGTCCGAAAACGTTCGGTACTTTTCAGGACGTTTCCAAACACGCACAGGATCACAGTAACCGCCTCGAGGCGATGAGATACGCACGTCGATACGATACTATAAAAGTAGAAATAAGTAATCTGAGGTGTGAAATTTGCAAAGAAAGTATGAAGGACTTGGAGCAACTCAAGGATCATTTGCTAAACATTCACCAAAAACCGATCCATAAAGATTTAGGCTTGGGCGTTACGCCATTCATTCTGCAGGATAAAGAAATGCTTTGTACGCACTGCGATGAACGGTTTCTGCTGTTTTCTAGACTGAACAGTCACATGAATGAGCATTACCCGAATAATATTTGCTTCCACTGCGGGAAATCGTTCTCAGCCGTGCATCGGCTTAAAGCTCACCAGTTGACACACGAAGCCAACAAAGTGAAACACAAATGCTCGAAATGCAATGAAGTATTCGATACTCGAGCATTAAAGAACAAACACTTGAATACGAAACATGCGTCAGAAAACCGTCACAAGTGTCCATTTTGTACTCTATCTTTTAAAAGATACACGGAGAGGTTGAGACATTTGAAGCAGGTGCACAATCAAAGCGTCGAGTACCCTTGTCACTTATGCTCAGCTGTTTTTGCTCTGTCTGACAAGAGGACTAAACACATAAGAAATGTTCACATAAAGCATAAGCAGTTTCAATGTGATTTCTGCCCGAGTAAGTTTGTTACCGCGGGCCAATTGAAGGATCATTTAGTGAAGCACTCTGGGCTAAGAGAGCACCAGTGTAGCGTTTGTAAGAAGAGTTATGCGCGAGCTAAGACGTTGAAAGAGCACATGAGAATACATAACAATGATAGGCGATTTGTTTGCGAGTACTGCAATAACGCCTTCATACAAAAGTGCAGTCTTAAGAGCCACATGAGAACGCATCATCCTACCGCAGAACCCGCTAAAGCTGTTTAAGTTTTGAGTTGTTTAGATTTTAATATATCGGTAATATAAAACTGTATAAAGAATGAGAATAGTTGTAGTTAAATGTTACAAAATTAATTTATATTAATAAAACGATCTATTGAATACTTTTGTGGTTTACTTTTGATGTTCAATAAGGCATATTTACTTCTTTGTTTAATCTAGAGAGAGTTGGGAAAATAAATTATTTAATTTTTTTCCTAATTAGATTTTTTGAAGTATCTAGAAGATCAATGGGTCGGTTAGTTTAAAATTGAGAAAGTTGGTATAAAAAGTAATGAAGAACTCGTGTCTGTCAAAAATATAAGAGCACATTTGACTTTATATGGTTTCTAACGTTAACAAATTAGAAGACCTTTTATACTATAAACATACAAGAAATTTAAACGAATAATTCAAGAGATTTTATATTACTTCTAAACTCAATACGAATTATAGGAAAGATAACAAATGAGGTAGATGGAGAAAACTTAACCTACGATTTGTTGACGAGCTGATATAGCTTTTATATCAGGTAATGTTGATTGAGAATCTCGGGACAGAATAAGTTAGACAGTTAGACAATTTCTATACAGTAAAGTGCTAGAAAAAAAAGTGGGATGGTATTAAAGTTCAAATATCTTGGTGACAAAATTTTTTTAGAAGTAAAGCATCGGATAGACCTAAATAGAACAGCAGAAATAAAGCATCGTATAACAGAAATGAGTTTGGCGTTAAAAAAAGAAATATACCTACTTACGTGGCGAGCTGCTTAAAAAGTCAGTCTTCTAGTATATCAGTATCTTTTTTATGTAATATCGTTAGGTCTTCCGTAATTTTAAGTGATATCTCATCATACCTATTTGATTATGTTTTCTAGTTTAAAAAAGTTGCCGTACAATTGAAATATCACTTGGACCAAATTTTATAAAAGTGATATGATGCGAAATGTACCAAGAAATGGTTTAGATGTGTGGGAGACAGTAGTAAAAGATACATAACACGAGTAACTGTCAAGTTATTATGGGATTCTCTATTTCTTGAAAAATATAAGTAACGATGAAATTCTTACCTATTCCATTTCCTATTTGAAGCATTTTAGCGGGTTATTTGAAATCCTTAAAACATTACGACATACGCATTTTCTAGACTTTTGATAGTAGATTTTCTTTGTTTTTAGGGACGATCAAGACAGTTAAATGGAAACGGAGACGCAGGTTCTATAACGATCATAGAGATAACGCGGCAATAATACTAGAATTCTCTAACGCTTGCCCGTTTCGATGGAAACGCGGTGCGTTCGCTTGTTCACACTGTCCGAAAACTTTCGGTAATTTTCAGGACGTCTTCAACCATGCGCGGGAACACAGTAATCGTCTTGAAGCGATGAGATACGCACGCCCATACGATAATGTAAAGATAGAAATTAGCAATCTGAAATGTGAAATTTGTCAAGAAAGCATGAATGGCCTGGAGCATCTCAAAGAACATTTGGTAAACATTCATCAAAAGCCGATCCATAAAGATTTGAGTTTGGGTGTTACGCCATTCATTTTGCAGGATAAGGAAATGCTTTGTACCCATTGCGATGAACGGTTTTCTTTGTTTTCTAGACTAAACAGCCACATGAATCAGCATTATCCGAATAATATTTGCTTTCACTGCGGAAAATCTTTCTCAGCCGTTCACCGGTTAAAGGCTCATCAGCTGACTCACGAATCCAACGAAACGGAACACAAATGCTCGAAATGCGACGAAGTGTTCGAAACTAGAGCGTTGAAAAATTACCATATAAATACAAAACACGCGCCGGAAAACCGTTACAGATGTCCATATTGCAATTTATCTTTTAAACGATATTCGGATAGGTTGAGGCATTTGAAACAGTTACACAATCAAAGCGTTGAGTATCCGTGTCACCTGTGTTCAGCGGTTTTCGCCATGTCTGACCAAAGAACGAAACACATTAAAAATGTTCATATAAAACACAAGCAATTTCAATGTGACTTTTGTCCGAGTAAATTTGTGACGGCTGGGCAATTGAAGAATCATCTGGTGAAGCACAGTGGACTTAGAGAGTTTCAGTGTAATGTTTGTAAGAAGAGCTACGCGAGAGCGAGGACTTTGAAGGAACACATGAGGATACATAACAATGACAGGCGATTTGTTTGCGAGTATTGCAATAACGCCTTCATTCAAAAATGCAGCCTTAAGAGCCACATGAGAACACATCATCCCACTGCTGAATCTACTAAGATTGCTGTTTGATTGTGAATATTTAAGTTGATTTAAGGCGTGGTCCCATTTAGAAATGATAGATTTTTTTTTTGGACAAGAGTCCTCATGCACCGTTGTAAATAGATTTGCAGTATTATTTAACAGATTTTGCGATACTTGATTTTTTTACATCCATAATGATAAGTGATTATATTTATTCGTAGTTATAAATAATATTAGTTTAAGCATCCCACGATTTTGCCACCCTTCAGCTATCTTTGTTGCCAAACGTACATGAGAACTTTTTCAAATTTTGAAGATTTTTTTGTAACATTTATACTATTGTAAAAATTTTACATAATAAAATAAACCAACGGTTAAAAATTTGGTATTTTTCAATTATATTTACTTTTAGATAAAATATATTTATTACCATAGAAAAAATATTCCATCGAATATTATAACACAAGTTTCTACAATTTTTAAATAACTGCCATAATTTAAATATTCTAATTTTGTGCTGAAACAAGTCAACCGATTGCCACTTTAAATTTTTTTGAGTTTATACACTAGAAGACATTAGGAGTATCTAGAAGAGCCTATATCGGATATTTTTCTATTTTTAGGAAGAAACTATGCAGACATTGAGATTAAACGAGAAACGGACGTTAGTGTAGAGAATAATACAGATCTCGGAACTGTCGCCAAGGCCGAAGTAATTGAACGCAGAACGGAAGGAAACGAAAGGCGAGCCGCCTTCAGAAAGAACATAAAAATTATCATGAGCTCATGTACGGCATACCCTTTCAAATATAGAAAAGGCACTTACCTATGTTTCTATTGCAAGAATACATTTTTGGAACCGGAAAAATTAAGGGAGCACACCCAAAGAGAACACAAAGATTTGCTCATCAAATTCAAGAAATATGAACCCTTAAAAATGGATTTCGCGACCACAACCTGCAAATTATGCGGGATCGAAATAAATAACTATGGGATGTTGAAAACGCATTTGCGTGAGCACGGAAAAGTCTTGGACAGTTCGTACGGTGAACCGATTCTACCTTACAAATTGAGCAAAGACGAACATTGCTGTCAGGTTTGTGGGAAACGATACGAAATGTTTCTCAGTCTCCACAAACACATGAACCACCACTACGAACATTTTATTTGCGAAACGTGTGGCAAAGGTTTTGCCACAACCCAACGTATGCTCAACCATTCCCGGACGCATGAACGAAGAGATTTCCCGTGCAAACATTGTGGAGAAACTTTATCCTCGTACGCGTCACTTTACGCCCATATCTCGAAAGTACATCGTTTGAATAAGAGATACAAGTGTCCCATATGCGACGAGAAGTTCGCCTCCTATAAATACAGGATGAAGCATTTGAACACAGTGCACGGAGAAAAGACAGCTCTTTTTCCTTGTCCGTCTTGTCCCAAAGTTTTCGATCTCTGCAGTCGTCGGACGGCACATATACGTTCCCATCACTTGCAGGAGCGTAATCATGCTTGTTCGGTTTGTGGGATGAAGTTTTTTAGTAATTACGAATTGCAGGAGCATAGTGTAAAGCACGTGGGTGCTAGGATATACCAATGTGATGTTTGTAAGAAATCGTACGCTAGGTTAAAGACTTTACGCGAACATATGAGGATTCATAACAATGATAGGCGGTTTGTTTGTCCAGTTTGTGGGCAGTCGTTCATTCAGAAGTGCAGTCTCAAGCAACATGTTAGGGTACACCATCCTATGCAAATTAAAGCAGATGTATTTTAAATTGTTCGATAAATTAATGGTGCAACTGCTTATGGTATTTAAATCCATAGAATAGAACAATTCTTATCCCATGAATTAAACTGTATTGTAATTTATTTTACGTGTAAAAGGAGATAGTGAACAACGCTAGGTTCTTATTTTAGCTTTCTAAGTGAGATAGGGATAATATAAATTATTTTAATTTTTGAACCATAATAAAATATTTATATCGAACATTGATGGTTTTACTAATCTGGGGGCACGGCAGTGCCCCCGCCAAGTTTTATCTACATAATAAATACCAATATTGTATTATTACAAAAATAATTTGGATTTGTAAAAAAACCTATTGTACAACCTATTGTAATATAAAATAGCAACCCTTTAAGATGCTTACTTTAGCCGAAAACATGAACTAAATAAAAAAAAACAAGAAACTTATGTAAATTAAAGAGAATCTCTCGGTCATTTGATCTCACTTAAAACGACAATAAGTTAAATAAACCAATATTCGAGTATTGTTAATTTAAATAATGATAAACAAAGATAAATGCACGTGCTTGAGCGGTTATTAAATTTTTATCCGCAATATTTTATTGCAATAATTTATGTATATTTGCATGTATCTCATAAAGGCGTCGCTCATGCACGTGTTTTATCATTTTTAGGTGAAATTGTCGACGATACCGGCGTACTAAATCTGAACGCGGAGGCGCGTATAGAAAACGCGAAAAAATTGAAAGATGCAGATGCTATAAAAGCAAAAAAGAAGAACGCGAGTATTTTACTAGAAAACTCCAGGATTTGCCCGTTTAGATGGATGAAGAATTTGTACTTGTGCTTTTACTGCGACCAGCAGTTTACAGACCCGGCTGTGTTGCGGCACCACAATAATTACGATCACGAATCTCAATCGTTAACGCAAATAAAGACTGCATTGTCTAGACTTAAGAAACATGAATTGGTAAAAGCAGACATATCGGACTTAAGTTGTAAACTATGTAGTTCAGAAATCTATAAATTCGACGATTTGAAAAAACATTTAATAGATAAACATAGTGCCAATTTAGATATAACTTCGCAGGATGGCGTTCTGCCGTTCAAAATAACAAAGAATAACTTCCCATGTGCCATTTGTGACGAAAAGTTCGATGAATTTAAAACTCTCAATCACCACATGAATACACATTATCAGAATTTTATATGTGAACAATGTGGATCGGGTTTTATAACTCCGGATCGTTTACGGACTCATGCGTTTTCGCACGAAACTGGTGCTTTCGCCTGTCAAATTTGTGATAAAGTATTTCGTTCTATGAACGCGAAAAACGAGCACTATGCTACAGTGCATAAGAAAGTCAAGCGACATCGATGCCCATACTGCCCTGAAACGTTTAGAAATTACTTCCAAAGGAATAAACATATATCAACGATACATGGAATGAAGTTAAAGGAATTTAAGTGCACGTTGTGTCCGAAAGTGTTTACTTCAAGCGGCAAAATAGGAGTACATGTCCGAACTGTACATTTGAAAATGAAAAGGCATGCGTGCGATGTGTGCGAATGGAAGTTTTATTCCAAATCTGAACTAAAAGAACACATGGTTAGACACGGTGGCGAAAGAAAATTTCAGTGTAATATATGCAAAAAAGCCTACGCCAGGAAATATACTTTGAGAGAGCATATGAGAATCCATGAAAATGATAGGCGTTTCGTCTGCACTATTTGCGGTGGATCGTTCGTCCAGAAATGTAGTTTAAAGCATCACGTCAAAGTAAACCATCCGTCTGTTAAGACTGATGAATACCAAAATCTGGTATCGTGAGATTTACTTGTTAGGTATATTGTCTTTCTTTATCATTGTCTTTACAATTCGTTTTATCGATTTGTCCAAATTGACTACAAGTTTGTTATGAATCTTTTAACAAGGTTAATGTATATTTATCTGTATTTTTTTTATCTAGATTAAAACAAGCATAATCAAGATGTATACAGTTGGGTATGGACTAATGTGCACCTAATCATAACACCTAAATCACTGCATGTTCAAGATAATGGGGAGAAAGTACAAAGAATTTGTTTCTGTTTTTAGGAATGGACTCTATATCGACGCCAGCAAAACGGATAGTACCACTGTTTCAAGTGGCTTATGATCGGAGCCTTTGCAAACCTTTGGGGACCGTGACAGCTTTCCGAAAATTACGCCTTAAAAACAAGCCTAAAATGCCGTCTCCTCCTGCTGTTGGAAATTATACGACATCTCGTAGCCCGTCGCCCGTTTCATTAGGACAAAGAAGCCCTTCACCACCTAAAGTTCTAACCCCTGTTGTACCCACGCCAAAAGTCGTGAAAAAGCAGGCGGATTATCGTCAAAATGCATTAACTGTCTTTGAATACTCAACTGTATATCCATTTATTTACGGAAACAATAAATTTAAATGCTTTATCTGCTCTCAGCCTTTCCTCGAAACTGCTCTTTTAAGGCAGCACATGAATGAAAATCATACGTTTTCTCCGATAAAGAGGTTACTAAACAATCGAAGAGAGAATGTTTTAAAAGTTGATGTAGGCGAAATCATGTGTAAATTATGTTCAGTGAAGCCGAAAGATTTTCTGCAACTGAAATTCCATTTAAAAGAAGATCATCAGAAACCTATAGACCCAGATTTACAGGATAACATGATACCTTTCAAGTTAGAAGAAGAAGACGGTTCTTACAAATGCGTTATTTGCGATCAAATATTCATAAAAGTGAGAATTCTTGTTATTCATATGAGCGTACATTTTAATAATTATAGCTGTGAAATTTGTGGATCAGGGTTTATGACGTTGCGACTCCTGAAAAAGCATTTGGAAGTTCATGAAACCGGCAGCTATCCGTGTGATAGATGTAATAAAGTTTTTAGTACGACTCATAAGAGGTCTCTTCATATACGAGGTGTCCATCTCAAACAGTATCCACGTCGTTGTCCGATATGTCCAGAACGCTTTAACTCGAATTATAGAAGAACGATTCATCTCCAAGACGTGCACAATCAGTCGACTAGGGTCCACAAATGTGAGACATGCGGCCGCGGCTTCAATTTAAAGTACCATTTGATTTGTCATACTCGATCAGTACATTTGCAGGAGCGAAACCACCAGTGCAAAGTTTGTTTACAAAGGTTTTGTAATAAAGAAACGTTGAAACGTCATATGGTTATTCATACCGGTGAGAAAAATTATAAATGTGAAATGTGTGGCATGGCATTCCTACGCAGAAAGAATTTAAAAGACCATTTGAGATTACACGAAGTAGTTTAAAATGTAATGTTAATTGTGTTTGTGGTGAATTGAATTTTGTAGGATTGTCTTCAGTTGCGACTGTAACTACTAAATTATTGACTTTTGTCAAAAAAGAATTCAATTATGTCGTAATGTGTTTATTTGTTTCTATGATTAAATTTTAATTTAATTCCTATGTAATTTGAATTTGTGCATTGAAGAATTTAGTTTAATGAACGATCAATGTCGTTGAAACCACTCACTGCTGAAATAGATTATTTATATAATGTATTTTTTTATTTTGAACAATAAATTTTTATGTTCAAGTTTGTTTTTATTTTACTCAAAAACTCCCTTTTTAAAAACAAAAACAATCAAGTTAGTACAATGACAACCCCATTCTTCTTTTTTAGGAATCATCATAGAAACAGATTCATCGATCTTGTTAAAGGATGACGACGGAAAAGAAATAAAACTTAAACTTCTTAAGAATCCAATTAATATTGACAGTCTTATTTGTGAATACGAAGATGATACAAACGCAGTATCAGCAAAGTGTAATGAAATGCCAGAAGCAAAATTAAATGTATCTCGAAAAGCAAAAAATACAATGGAAAATTTAAATACGATTTCCATGTTAAAAGATCCTTTACCCCTGAATGATATAACAGATGCAAAATCCAGCACAAAATCTGTTGTGTATAATGTCAAAACTGTTAAAGGTAGACAATACGGTAACTTGAAAAAGAGAAATTCTTTAGATTATCATACTTGGAAGCAAAATGCGATAACTCTCATAGAATTCTCAACAGTAAATCCTTTTATTCACGCTGGCAACAAGTATAAATGTTTTGTGTGTGCTAAAGCATTCTTACAGGCAGCACATTTGAGAGAACATTCATCTGTTTATCATACTGTTAAAGATTTCAGACAAGAATTAAGTAACAGAGTTCGAGATAAAAATCTAAAAGTAGACGTAAAGTTTATGCAGTGCAAGATATGTCAAGCAGTATTTTCTAATATTCAACATTTAAAAGTTCACCTAAAACATCACGGAAAGAAGATTGATCCTGATTTTCAGGACAATATTATCCCATTTAAATTAGGAGGGGAAAATTTCGAGTGCCAAATATGCAATGAGACGTACCACAAATTACGTTTACTGATAATCCACATGAGCAAGCATTTTAATAACTACAGCTGCGAAATATGTGGCTCCGTTTTTATTTCCTTGCATCTGCTGAAAAGGCATTTACAAACGCACAAAGTGGGTAATTATCCTTGTGAAGTGTGTGATAAAGTCTTTAGTAATTCCGCCAAAAGGACAATGCATATGAGAGGAGTTCATTTGAAGCAATATCCGCGAACGTGCCCAATTTGTCCAGAGAGATTCAACTCTAACTACCAGCGTACAAAACATTTAAGGATTGTCCACAATCAAAATTCTGAACTGTATAGATGCGAAACTTGTGGTAGGGAATATGATCTGAAGTATCAGTTATTGGTGCATATAAGATCTGTTCATATGCAGGAGAGGAATCAAGAGTGTGGCATATGTCATTCGCGATTTTTCTCCAAGTATTGTTTGTCAAGACATATGGTGATACATACGGGAGATAAGAATTTTAAATGTGAGATCTGTGGAAAGGCTTACGCTAGAAATAAAAATCTGAAGGAGCATATGAAGTCTCATGAGGTGGGAGGAGTGCCACCGATATGTGGAGGAGATTATAGTGATCGTACTAATTTAGCCGCGCATCTAAACAGTTCCCATGGAATACTTGACTGATTTTTATTAACCTTGTATATCCTAAGGTCAATTTTAGTCTTATTTATATTTCTAATATTACGTTTATTAATTTCATCACACAAGTCAGATTTTCTAAAATTAGAAATAAAAATTGTAAAATCACAGAGACACTTTAGGTTAGTATCGTTTTCATAGTTTCTGCATCGTCTTGTAGTGAGCTGTAGGAAGGAATTCTAAAGAAGTCCCTTTTGTTTTCAGCGATACCGGGCACTCAGCGACCGACGCCACGGACAAGCATATGGCAAATGACAATATACGAAAGACTAAATGCCGCGACCTTTCTAGAAACGACCACAATCAAACCATTCTTTTATCAACAAGCAAACTTCAAGTGCTTTTATTGCACTGAAGTTTTTCCTGAAATTCATTCAGTACTGCAACACACGGCTTTCCATCCTGTTCCAGATAGATCGAGTCTTCTCAAACAATATTTAAGGAAAGGAAAACGAGTGATTAAAGTTGATATATCTAATTTAAGATGTAAATTGTGTGAACAGAAGTTTTCAGACCTCGATGATATTAGGAAACATTTAATAGCCGTGCATAAAAAAGAATTTAATTCTGCTGGAAACGGACTCATGGCTTACGATTTAAGTACGAACAACGGTGTTCTTTCTTGCCATAGATGTGGGAAGACGTTCAATTCGTTCTTCTTGTTAAACAGACATATGAATGCGCACTTTAGTGTCGTTTGTGAAACTTGTGGACTCGGATTTATTTCACACCAGCGCTTGATCAACCACAGGATAGTTCACCAGAATGGCGTGCACAAATGCGACAAGTGCCAAGATGTATTCCCGACGAAATTAAAATTGAGATACCACATATTCAAAAAACACGAAATGACGAATGCTAAGCGGGTGAAACCGTTAAAATGTCCGCACTGCTTGGAAAGATTTTCGGAGCATTATCGGAAAATGACGCATTTGAAAGAGGCGCATGGAATTACTTTTACGTTTGAGTGTCAGGTTTGCAAAGCGGTTTTCCCGACTCGTAGAGCCTTAACTGAGCATACGACTAAACAGCACACCCAGAAGATACAGTGTAAGGTTTGTGGAAAATGTTTCGGGACAAAATCGCTATTAAAGATGCATGCTCGTGGACATACTGGTGAAAGAAATTTCTTTTGCAGTGTCTGCCAGAAAGCGTACATGCATGAACGAACGCTACGTCAACATATGAGGGTCCATGGACCAGTTCTAAAGTTCACGTGTTGTGAGTGTGGCAGTGGTTTTCATAATCGTAACGAATACAATAAGCACATGAAACAGTGGCATCCCCAGTGGCAGTTTCGGACAATAGTCAAAAATTTTGGATCTGAAGTTGTAAATTGATATGTATTGTACAAATATGCATTTAAACGGGTTAGTGGTAATATATGAGTGATTAAATGTTGTGATATAATGCTGCTGTTTTTATTTTACCTACTTAGTACTTAACTTTAATTAAAAGTCTCTAGGAACTGTTCTGCTGTTTCTTTTCTATTGTAGTAAATAACATGTTCACATTACATTTATTTTATTAATATTTATATTTTTAGAGTTTTATTAATTTTATTAAGTCTTCCTTTATGGATAATCTTAGAATAAATTTCCATGTATCTTTAATTTTAACTAGACTAATATTATTCGTAACTTAACCGACAAGAAAATGAGACTTCATAATTTTATTCTGAAAATATTAACGAAAAAATATATCAAAATATAGTACCATATCGGGTTAAAAATTTAACTTGGAAATTTTACATTCTCAGGACTGAAATCTTCAGGGCGTCACAGAGTTCTTACAAGCATTTGGGAGATGACACTGTCTGAGAGACAGAACGCCGCGATTTTACTCGAAAATACGACTATGCGGCCATTTATTTACTGTCGATATTTCTTCAAATGCTTTTTCTGTTCTGAACAGTATTCCGAAATAAATGCTCTCTTAAAACATAGTTCTACCCATGAAATGCCAGAAGTTGGGATAATTCTCAAAGATCTTTTACCGAAAGGAAAACGTACAGTCAAAGTTGATATTTCCGATTTAAAGTGCAAAATATGCAGTAAATTCTTTTCCAATGTCGACCAAATAAGAAAACATTTGGAAAATGAACATGGTAAAATGTTTACAAAATCTGGCAATGGCGTTGTTGCTTACAACTTAAGTTCCGAAGATGGGCAATTGTCTTGCCACATTTGTAACAAGATTTTTCAAACATTTATACTACTAAATCGTCACATGAACGTACATTTCAGTAACGCTGTTTGTGACACTTGTGGCGCTGGTTTCATGACGCATCAAAGATTGATTCAGCATAAAGAAATACACTCGCCTGGTGGATACCCATGCAATCGATGCAAAAAAGTATACACCACGCATTCTAACCTAAAATACCATATAGAAAAGACTCATGAAGGTGCAACGAAGATGAGAATGCTCAGATGTCCTCACTGCCCAGAAAGATTCAGTGAACATTTTAGAAAGTTAAAACATTTAAAGGAAATTCATGAAATAACCTTTACTTATACTTGTGACGTGTGCAAATCCACTTTTCCGAGTCGTAGAGCCCTCACTGCGCATACCAATAAATTTCACACGCTGAAAACGCTTTGTAATATCTGTAAAAAGACTTTTAGTTGTATTTCAACTCTCAAGAAACATATGGTCTCACATTCTGGAGAAAAGAACTTTGTGTGTGGACTTTGCGAAAAGTCTTATGGGCATGAGAAGAGCTTGAAAAAACATATGAGATTACATATTCATGGAGAAAATAATAAGTTCTTAAACATCGTCAGTAGAAACGATTTCAACAAGCATGTTAAAGATTGGCATCACAATTCGATGTTTTAGTTCATCATAAATAAAACTTCGAAGACGTTTATTTAAATATATTTATTTAATTTATTTTTTTTTTAATTTAAGTGGTTGTGATCTCAAAGTAATGTGTGATAGCTTTAAATGTAATAATAGTTTATTAAATAAATTATAATATTAAGTCTAAAATTTGTATAGTTTTTGCTTTAATGCTAGGTTAGAGAAGAATCATAGTGATTTTTCAGTTGAGTGTTTTTTCGTTAGAATTCTGAAGAGAATTTTTCTTTCACAGGCGGTAGACCGAACGTTGAAACCAGTATTTGGCAAATGACCGTACCAGAGAGAAATAATGCAGCTATGTTCTTACTACACACCACTGTGAGGCCTTTTATATTCATGGGCTCAAGTTTCAAATGTTTTTTCTGTATGCAGTACTATTCGGAGCTTGCGAATTTATTGGAACACACGTCTGCTCACGAAATTGGGGATAAAACTATTGTTTTAGAAAAATATATTCCAAGAGGGAAAAGAACTTTACAAGTGGACATTTCCAAGTTGAGATGTCGATTGTGCGACCAACCGTTTCTGAATTTGAACACGATTCGTGATCATTTAGAAATAGATCATGGAAAGCAGTTCTCACCAGCCAGCAACGGGATGACAGAATATAATATGGAGGTTAAAGACGGTTCTTTTATTTGTCATGTTTGTGAAAAAGATTTTCATTCATTCGCTCTCTTAAATTCTCACATGAATTGCCACGTGGGTAAGGTTGTCTGTGAAAATTGTGGAGCGGGATTCCTGAATCAACATCTTTTGATGAAGCACAGAGAAAGCCATATGATAAAGAAATTCAATTGCAAGCATTGCGAACGCGTATTCCTTAAGCAGAGCCAATTGAAATACCACAATGAAATCATCCATAAAGGCAAAGATAGGGTAAAACCAAAGAAATGTCACCTCTGTGCCCAAACTTTTAAAGAGCATTATAGCAAGATGGCGCATTTGAAACACGTTCACGGAATAACAAAGAGTTTTCCATGTCACGTGTGTAAAACGAATTTCAGTACACGACGTGCTTTGACGGAACACACGACGAGGTCGCACACTGAGAAATTCAAATGTGAAGTATGCTCTAAATGCTTTGGAATAGAGTCTAAATTGAAACAGCACATGCGTGGACACACTGGGGAGAGAAATTTTGTGTGTCCACTATGTAAAAACGCTTACATGCACAAAATGACGTTACGAAAACATATGAGGACTCATGATACAGTTTTTAAATTCATGTGTTCGGAATGTTCTTCTGGTTTCGACGATAAAAATGAATATGAGAAACATAAAATAGAATGGCATACTTTTAGCGATGTAAATGATTAAATAAATTGTATGTATCGGCTTATTAAAAACGTACCTGCTATTGTGTCTTATATTTGTCAAATTTTTGTTACAACAAAATTTTCGTTGTCAAGAATTATCCAAATCACTATGGTATTTTGTATATGATGTATGATTTTGAGAGGATTTGGATAACTCTTGTCATATTTTTAAGTCATTCAAATTTTACATTTGGTCATCGCGTCCTCCGCAAATCTGTATATTCTACATTCCACTAAAGAAACTAAAGTAAATCATGTGATAAAAGTTATAACAGTAACGTTCTATTTCAGTGGCGCCAGAGCATCGACCCACAAGTAGTAAATGGTCCATGACGCTGGCTGAAAGAATAAACGCGGCATATTTATTAAAAAACACAACCGTTACCCCATTCACATATTTATTATTCCCAAGCTCCTATAAATGTTTGTACTGTGAAGAAAAAACATTGGAAATTCAAACATTACTAGAACATTCTAGAAGTCACGTCGTGCCCAACCATGCTGATATCCTCAAAGATATATTAAAGAAAGGCAAGAAGAAGATCAAAGTGGATATATCAAATTTAAAATGTAAATTATGCGATCTGCCGTTCTCAGGTCTGGAAGAAGTTCGGAAACATTTGGCGAGTGCACATAGTATTGGTTTCACAGATGCTGGTGTAGGGATGATAGAGTTTAATTTGGCTACAAATAACGAGCTATATACGTGCCATATGTGTTCAAAAACTTTTCACAGCTTCTTTCTTTTGAATAAGCATATAAGTGTACACTATAGCAATGCAGTTTGCGATGCATGTGGTAAAGGATTCCTATCATATCAGCGATTGATGACTCATATGGAAAGCCATCGCAACGGTTCCTATCCATGCGAGAAATGTAAAAAAGTGTTCCCAAGTGTATCCAAATTAAAGTACCACAACGACAAAATCCACGGTAGTTTGGGTAAAGTGAAGTTAGCCAAGTGCCACAAATGTTTGGCCAGATTCGAGCATCATTATGAGAAGATTAACCATTTGAAGGAAGTTCATGGTATCTCCTTCACTTTTACGTGCGATGCTTGCAATTTAGTGTTCAAAACTCGGCACTCTTTAAACATGCATGTGGTTAAGGATCATACCCAGAATATTGTGTGTGATGTGTGCAGGAAAACTTTTTCTGAGAGATACCATTTGAGGAAGCATATGGCGATTCATAGCCAAGAGAGGAATTTTGTATGTCCGCTGTGTAAAAAGTGTTACAGGTACGAAAAGACGTTGAAGCAGCATTTGAAGATCCATAATCCTGAGTGGAAATTCTCTTGCTCCATTTGCTGGACGAGTTTTGCCAATAAAATGGACTATAAAAGACATAAAATTACGCATTCGTAGACTTATTTATTATGAGACTGTAATATTTTTGTTTATTTGAATTTTATGCAATTTTTATTTTTGTTGTACCTACATGTATTTCGTTAAACTGGTATTTATGTAATTGCATAATTATGTTTATCGCCGCCGCCGGAATGTACTCGTACATCCAAAATAAATTATTATTATTTGGACATAAATAAAAATAAGGAAAACCGGCAAAAATGTATGGAATCTAATCCTGGAATAAATAACGACGGCATAAATGTAACTGTGTGAAAAAAGTTACGCTTACGACCGTTGTAAATACCTACTGTTTTAATACAAATTATTACGTCCTGTGACGTCGTAGTTCAAGTTTAAACTAGTCTGGGAAATAATCATTGCAAGAAATATATGTATTGTTTTTTTTAGACAATTACTTGTTTTACTTAATATTTTAAGAATATAGTTATCCCCATCCCTCATCCTCGTTCTCCTGTGCGTGTATGGCACTTACTTCTTAAAAAAAATCATTAATAAATTAAATGGAGTTCTACAAAACATATATATTGCGAGAAAAACGTAATTTTTATCGAGATCGTAAAGATAAAAAATGTTTTAGCGACATCTGATAAGTCATTGTAAAAACTGGTCGAAGCTGAAGTTACTATATCCATAGGTGTGTTATTCCCTGTTTATCGCCTTCAAATAATATGATAGGTTTTAATTCATTGATTATTGACAAAAGCTACGAGATATTCTTCAGTCGCCTGAGCTTCTAGGATTGCAGTGCTACAGAAGTCCTCGTGTAGCACACTTGAGCCTCACCACCACCGTCCATCCTCCGAATAATACAGTCTTAAGCTTTGTAAAACTAGCGGATACAGTTGAAATAACAAAGTAAAGTAACAGTCTGTAAATAATATAAAAGGGCAAAGGCCTCTTATCATATTAAGGAGGAGTGAGGCTGCGAGAGCCACAACAGCCTATCTGCCAGTGTTGGGCAAAATGTAATCTGATTAGTGATTACTAACTACGATTACTTTAAGTAATCAACAATCACGAAGTAGTTAACTTCAAGGAACTACATGTAATCATAACTACATGTAGTTTGATTACTTTTACGATTATTTTATGTAGTTAGTAATCGTGATCACTGATTGCTTAAAGTAATCGTAGTTAGTGATCAGTAATCAGACTACATTTTGCCCAACACTGCTATCTGCAGACTTCATTTTTGGATATATACAAAATTCAAACTGATCTAGCTATTGGATTTTTAAAAAATTGTTATACAACCAAAGTGTTTTAAAGCAAAAAGGCAGTGTTTCAACGGTGCTAGCCGAAGTTTGAACCAGCGATCTTCGGTTGAGATCGACGTGCTTTAGTCACCAAACCTTCTCGGCTCTGTGTAATTAGATATTGAGGCCTTAATCATGTTAATTTCTAGACTAAGGCATTTATATAGTCTAAAAACAATAATTTTCAGACTCAACTCTCGAACAACTATCGAAACAAAAATAAACCACAATTTGTTTATCCGTTAAACTCTGATGCCTCAGGTAATACACATGGTAAGCTTATCGCATTCGGGAGAGGCCGCGGACGTGCTGTGAAAGCGATCCCGTAACCTCTCCGTTGTCCGTGCTGTGGCGGCCATCGCAGGGGGTTTTAGTGAGTGCAATCTCACATAACTCGACATCCCCTCCAGGAGTCGGGTATCTATGAAGATTTACCCTGCGTCAACAAAAAAGAAACCAAAAGCAAGGAATAATTTCACTTTAATAGAAGGAAGTCCTCAAGTTAGAAAATATTTTGCAATTCATTTGGAAAAATATTTTGACATTATTTTATCATTAATGATTGAAAAGTCTACTTAAAAGGATATACTTTCGCATTGTTTCTATAGAATTTTGTCAAAATCTAAAACTGACAATTTTTTAGCCTTTTTGGAAAAAACAAGATTAAAACTTACATGACAATTTTTGCACTTTTAATGTTTACCTATTTCTTAATAGGCACTATTTTCCTTAGTCAGTCTGTCTTGCAAATCAGTTCCGAAGAATATTTTTTCATTTACTTCTTCTAAGAGTACAATAAAAGTAGTTGCGGACTTTTAACAGGGCTCTTTTCCACTGGTTTTAACAAATCGTTGAAAGTAAGATTTTTCTTAATGAATCCTCAGGGAAAAGTTTGAGCGTTGGGACGTTTTATAGTGCCTTCTTTGAAGATTTTTTCTTTATATTTTACAATCGCTAATGTAATTATTTTTGTTTTAGTATTTTTATTCAATAGGAATTGAATGTCAGAACAAAGTTCATAATATGTAATGTAACGTTAACATTGCTTAATTGTTAGTTCTTCCTATACTTAAGCCCTTTTCTGATAATCGCGTTTTAGAGGTAGGTGATTGCATAAAACTATTATCACTACCATAGCATACCACATTCTCAAAGACAATTTCTTCATTAAATTCATCCATTTGCTGTGTGGCTTTTATATTTAACCCTATAATAATAATAATAATAAAGGCGTAGGGATGTGACGACCCCATCGCCCGATAGGTGTGTGACTGTTGGATTGAGTATTCAGTAGTTACACATCTACCGCAGTTAGTCATCCGCAGGGCAGCTTGAGGCGCGCTGTTGGGGGGTAGCGACCCCACGGACCTGAGTGCTCCCGGGGGAAGGCCCTGTTCTTCCTCTCCGGCTTGCCTTCACTGGTCGGTCGGAGTGAACACTG